>JAXQQM020066857.1:0-68971 GCA_034641835.2 Pinus albicaulis | reverse complement strand
GCATGCTACACTTCTCTAGTTTTGTTTGCACCTGCAAATCCTGAAACTGAATAGACTTCAAACAATTGAATCAATATAATGCATCTGTCATCAAAGTCTTCTGACTGCTACTAGCTACTGCACTTGTCTAGTACTGGATTCTCTGCGCTGCTGCTCACACCTGTATCTGTGCCCTTTGAATTATTGCTAACTCTGATTTGTGCTCCAGTATTTGACATCTGTCACTCTGATTTCTGTCTTGCTGACATTTGACTACATCAATCTAACTGATCCTTCCTACTATTGTTGTACTGTGGGCTCCTCGTAGCCAGCTAGGGTTCGATCCATGAGACATGCCATCTCAATGGACCTTGCCCAAATATCTTATCTTGGGATTATGTCTACACATCACCCCACTTTAAACCTCGAGATATGGCTTCTCCCTCTTCCCATTTGGCTCGAAATTTCCCCCTCATGGAGGTCTTTGCTTGAGTGGACACTTCCACTCGGTCTCCTTTCTGCTTCTCCAATTGTGGCAGCTACTCCACAACCTTCTGAGACTGCTTCTCATGAGGATGCATGTTGAGAGGTAATTTATGCTCCCTCTAAACCACCAAGTCTCTAACTTCTGCCTTTCTCCTCAAAGCTTTGCATGAATCTGTTACCTCAAGTGCATATAGGTTCTTGATTCACGCACAGTGTAATTGCCCCGATGTTACAAAAAGTTTCAAAAAAAGAGTTGATTTTAAATCGATGATATCTCCCTCATCTGAGCTCTGATTCGATCGATTGTTTTTTTCAGTTGGGTATATTTTCGCAAGGAATCCAAATATTCTATTGTTTTTTGAAATTTTTACACCAAAATATTCATATATTCTCTACAAACTCGTCGCCCAAAAAATTCCTGCTCTGATACCATGTGGAAAATCTAACCAACGAGATTCAATCTGATCTTGTAATATACTAAAACAAGATACTGAATCCTTCCTACAATTTTTGGAAACAAAACACGATCGCACAATCACACATGAGTAAGAGAAATAAATTATCAATCGCACAACAACATGATGTATTTGGGGAAAGAAACTGCTCAAAACTCCTCTATCTCTATTGTGTATTAAGTTAAGGAATCATGAAACAATACAATGCTTAATCTCTCATTAGATTCTCCAACACTCTGTCAATTGGCTCTCGTTGATCTAGGTAAACTCAGTCTAGTACTTAGCCAATTCTCATCCTTACTTCAGCCTTCCTTGCTCATGCAATTCCTAGGGAATTAACTCCTTATTAATTAGGAAAATCAGTCTTCCTTTATTTCACAATCTATCATGGCATCCCAATGACTTTATAATTTCACATGGGAAATTTTCTCTGAATACGACTAATAGTTATGTTCCCATTAACCTTTGTCTCAACTGGGTATTCCTTGAAACTGACATGCATGCAACTATTAATAGTGAATTATTAGTTATCCGATTGATCACTCATTGTGAATTAAATCTAGTTTAATTCACTAGACCTCTCACTAGCTCATCACTCAGTTAGAACTATTTAAACTAATTTTAACTCATTTAATTGAGTTAATTACACTTGCACCCCACTAATGCATCAACTTCAATTGGACCACAAAAATATTAGAATCCCTCTAGATGCCTCATCTTAGACCCTCAACTCTAATTTCTTGAGCTAACTCGGTCATCATGACTTAATTAACTGACACGAGTTGTTATGAGATGAAATTACAATTTATTGTTCAATTTATTTAAGGGGAAAATAAATTAGACGCCCCACATTCCTCACTCCTGATGCATCAAAATTCCTCACTAGTGTGGGTGCATTTTTTTTTGTCCTTTCTGGTTTCCAATCTCACTGTTTCTTGTTGCAAATATTAAACATTTCATAATTTGATGCGGCCTTCACACAAAGACACAATTGAAATCACATGCCCAGATTCTCATGAGAAACCTCTCTTAAGCTCGATCTGCTAGAAGAACACCAACAATATGCCATCCTACTTCCTAGCGCAAACCAACCATTAAGGTATGCAACATTCTTCTGAACCCTCACATGATGCTCTTGCTCTTGGAGGATGATCACGACCTCCCTTTAGCAACCCTTACTCGGCCCTCATACTCGACCTAATTTAGGACTACATCTCTCTTCACCACCTTGATGTGCTAGATAGTGGGAATACACATCAGACATGCTAAGATGTGCCAAGTGATAAGGCATGCCAAGATGTGAAAGGGTGTGTCAATTCATGTCAGGGACTGTCAAGAAAACAAAAGGGAGAAAATATTTAAACTACAAGGAAATGAACACATAAGAGGGTTAATAAGTCATCAATTTACCTTTTCCAAGAGGGGCATGCTAGGCACACCAACACTAGGCGACAATAGGTGCCAAGTGCAAATTCTCATTGCATTCTAAGTGCCAAGTATTCCTTTGTTGCTTCTCATCTACTTTCCAACAATTGATCATCATAAATAAATTTAATATTAAACCATGCCAAATCATACCAAGGCATATCAATGTATTCCATACATGCTAATACTTTCCAAGCGCCGACATGTGCCAAGCCCCAATATGTGTCAGGGACTAGTGTTATTCATGTTATGAAATCGAAGGGAATGTTGAAGAGTGCTAAGGTGTGCTAGAGAGTGATAATGCATGTTGATGAGTGTTAAGGAGTACTAGGAAAAAACATTAAGGGAGCACTAGGTAAAAATTCATGGAAGTTAATGAATATGAGGAACATATGCCACAGACTAGTGTTAATGAGTGTTAGTTGTAATGCCAAGGAAGGAGTGACAAGGTATGCTAAACATTGGTAAGGCATGCTAGGGAATATCAAGGCATTTCAAGAATTCCCAAAGTGTGCTTGGGAGTTCCAGGGTGTGCTAATTATATCATGTGCCAATTAATAGTGCCAAGATATGCCAACACATGCTAGGTGCTAAGGATGTGGTGCAGGGTGCCAGGGTATGTCAATATGTGTCAAGGAAACAAAAGGAAGAACCAATAAGAGGGTTAATAAGTCGGGACTTTATATTTTTGAAAAGGGGCATGCTAGGAACACTAATAATAGGTCCCAATACATGCCAAGTGGCATTGTGTGCCAAGTGCTAATGTATGTCAATGCATTCAACCAAGGTGTTCCACGACATGCTAGGGACTATATGCAGCATGCCAACACATGCTAGGAGAGTTCCATGTTGTGCTAGCGCATGCCACCATGTGCTTGGGCGTCAATGTCATCGCAATATGTTCTAGGTAAAAAGATGTTCCAAGACATGTGGGGTGATAAGTAATGTTAGTGTGTGCCAAAGAATTAATTTAAGGTGTGCCCAGATTGTTGAGGAGTGTTAGGTCTTTCTCATTAATATAATTGTCAAAGATTGATTATGTATTAAATAATATATATCCTACACACAATAGTGGAACTTTATCTGAAGGGAATTTGCTAGATAATAAACTTAATAGATAATCATGTGTTGACTACAGGAAATCTTATTCGATAAGTCATTACTTTAGGAAGGATAATACTAATTACTTCTTAAAAATTGATCAATCTTCTAACCACTATGGCCTTGGACATATTATAAAAAATACTCCACAATAATGGTATTAAATCATTATCTTTTGACAAAAAATATATTAACAGGCACATAGTGTCATCAAAAACTCATTGGAATGATTAATGATGACATACATTTTTTTACCGTCACAAAAAGTAACAAAAAGAGCATTGGTGAGGGTCATTAAAATTTTGTCACTAGAAGTATCACCAAAGAGAGAATTAGTGATGGGCCTTTAACGATCCTCACCAAAAGTGTCATTGAAAATGTCTTTGGTAATGTACCATAAAGGACCATCACTATATACACTTACAGTAACGGTTTTTTAATGATCAATGATGACAGACATTTTTTGACCATCACCAAAAGTAACAAAAAGAGCATTGGTGAGGGTCATTAAAAGTCGTCACTACAAGTGTCACCAAAGAGATAATTAGTGATGGGCCTTTAACGACCCTCACCAAAAGTGTCATTGAAAATGTCTTTGGTGACAGACTATATAGGACCATCACTATATACACTTACAGTGATAGTTTTTTAAGGACCGTCACCATATGTGACATTGGTGACGGACCTTAAAGGTCCATCACAAGCATGACCCTCACCAATGTGCTTTTTTCTTGTAGTGTTGCCACTGTTCCTCATAGCTCTTCAGGTGGCCCCGTGGCTCGGAAATCCCTTTGTACCTGTGCTTGCATCGAGGGCCTTCATCTTCTTTAAACTGCACCTGCAATGCCTACGCCACGCAACTCTACTGTGACAGGGTGTTGCGGTGGTTTCTCCACCACCTTGCTGACGTGGACTGTCATGCAATGTCCAAAAGTGGTATCCTACAGCCTTCTAGAACCATGTCCTCCACCTTTGCAATAAAGGTTTTGACAGCCTGCATGTTCGATAGGGTGGGATATTCTCTGAACTCAACATCGATCCAACATACTCGAGCAATGGTGGCGCATCTCCATGTACTGGTCTCATACCCACCCTACTGCCAGTCTTCCCAGGTGAGTTCCGAGCCCAGCTCCGAGATTTGGACACTGCGCCAGCTAACAGAGCCTGTTACGGTCAGGTTGATATAGTCCTCCCACTTCCCTGCAGTCATCTGGTAAAGGTGGTCCATCATCTGCGCATCCGCCTGGTTGTCCACAGTTTCTGTATATCGCGGGCCTTGATACGGGTCGAGGAGCTGAGTGACCCGGACTTCTCCATCTTCGAAGATCATCAGCTCCTTTTTGAGGTTGATGATGGCATAATTATCAAAAGCCCAATCAATGCCTAATAGGGCGGGGTAAGGATCCTTTTCCCCCATAATATCAATAACCTCAAAGTCCGTGTAAGTCTTCACCCCTGCAATGTCGACTTCGATGCCTTCGAGTCGTCCAATCGGCACAATACAGTACTGGTTCACCTTTCTGAGTTGGATTGGCGAATAGGTTAGTCATGGCCATCCAAGAGCCTCGCACATCTTCCACGGCAGGATGTTGATGTCAGACCCTAAATCAAGCATGGTATTGCTGATTTGGAATCCTGCAACCTGCGTGTTAAGCTGGAACTCTTTTCCCGTTCGTCGCTTGTTCCGTTTGACGCACTGCACATACTGGGGTGTTGTGTCCCCAGATTCCCTCGGCCCTGTATTCCCCTGTAGTGCGTCTTGCAGGGTATGCTTGACCTGGTCCTGCATGGAAGCATTATCAACAATATTTAGGAACAGCTGAAGCCATTCTTCAACCAAGGTACCCGGAGTAGTCTGTTCTTCGGAGCCAGTCGTCGAGGGTACCTCAAGGCCCCCAGCTTCCTTCAGCTGAGCAAAGGCCTCCACGGCCTCCTGGAAGTACCTCTTCTGCGCGTCCAGCCGGATCAGGTGTTTCGGGGAGGCGGGCCAAATAGCCCGGCCCGGCTCCTTTCCATGAGCATCCTCTCCCGTCTTCTTACCGCCCCGTGTGACGATCACTACATTCTGCATGGCTAGAATCACGGTTCCACACGACTCGGAATTTACCAAATTCATGGCCCTCTGTCGTGCCCGTTCTTCCCACTTCTTGATGAGTTCTGTACAGTCCTCTGTGGAATGGGCATTCACACGACACTGGGAACACTAGGGACGTCGGGGAAGGGGACATTCCCGAGCCACATGACCCTCATGATCACAGTTGTAACATTTCACTGGACCGCGTCCCCTTGTGTGGCCTCCGTGCATACTGCCACCTCTTCCCCCGAAAGCCTCGTTCACCCTATAGGAGGGACGGTCCAATCTATCTGCAAGTGCGTCGAGAGCGCTGCACTGCTCAGTATTATGAGTCGTGGAAACACAAAACTCATAGTATACATTGTTTGGGATCGTGGAGTACTTCTGTAGTATCGGGCACATTCGAGGAGGATGTCCCATCGTCTGGAAAATCTCGCAGTATTCCGTAGCGGTTGTGTTCGGTTGAGGTGGGAACCCTGCATAGGGATTTTGCGGCTGGTATACCCCCTGGAAACTCATTTTTGTGCCACCCACCATGGGTGGACCCCCCTGGATTGCCGCAACAGAGGGTCCCACACCCATGCTACGCAGCCTAGAACATTCGATTGCGACGTGGCCTTCAACCAAGCAGTGAGTGCACCAAACGTTCAGCCTGGCTGGTCTTATAGGTTGCATATCCTTGAGATTTTCTGTTAGACTAGTGATTTGATGCTGTAGTCCCACTAAGAAAGGATCCTGCGGAGCTGGCCCCCCGCGATATTCCTGAGGATAGCCGGCTATGGACTCTATCTTCGTGGCCTGTTCTAAAGCGTCCTGTAAATTGTCAATCTTCTGCTGTGTGAGGGGGGTTCGTGTCAAGGGCAGCAGAGCCTTGATGAACCAATCCCTCTGATGGTTTGGATCGATCAGGTAGTTGAGTTTCCCAATCACATCCTTGAATCGCCGCATCATCTCCCATGCGGTGTCTTCTTTTTGCTTAATCTCTCAGAGCTCGGACAGACCCTGCTGGTCCGTCTGGGGTAGTTTGAATTCACAGACAAAATCCCACTTTACGTCCACAAGTACAGGATTAGGGTGGGCCTCAGACCACTTGATTAACCACCACAGAGCCCTCTCTTTGAGCGTGGTTTGGAACTCTATTAGCTTCCCTGCATCTGGCATCTGCCGAGCCCTCCATATGGCTTCGCAGAGATACCAGTGTTGCTCTACATCATCGTTGCCCCAGCCAAAGAATTCTGGATACCGGGTGAATGACCCGGCCATATTGACTAGTGAAGGGGTAACCAGGATAATCCCTCTGGGTCCTGGTTGCGTAACTGTATCGTTGGGTAATGCAACACTACTAGTGAAGCTGCTACTGACGTATGTCACTGTCGACAATGAACTGTTGTGCAATTGACTTAATGCTTGTAACTTAACAAAAATATTACTTAAAGGTTGATAAAGTACCAGGGGAAGGAAGGGATCCTTGCCATGCAAATTGTTGGAAGTAGGGCTACCTAGAGAGATGAATGTCGTCCACTCTTGAAATAACCGCTACATTGCGACGTACCATTTTCCATCGGAAACTTCTTCGAGCTGCCCTCCTGTATCGTCTTCGTCAGTCGTCGTCTCTCCTTTTCTCCTAGTCGGGCTCCCATGCACCCGCCGTACTCCCATAATGGTCCCTTCTCTTTCCAGGGTATCTGCCAGAGTGTCCATAATCTCTATCCGCTGAGGTGCCTCCTCTTGATTCTTCCAGTCGTTTTCCCATCGTCTTAACTCCCGCATCACCCTTTCTCGCCACCTGTCGGCAATCTGCGCCCGCCGATGTGCACATCGCTCCCTTAACCTTCTCATGGCCTCAGCATCCATCCCCACTCCCCTCTTCACACTTTACATAGCATCGGTCCCTTCAGCCCTTCCCCCAGCACTGGGGTTTTATGCTTCCATGCTTGACTTTTGAAATTCCAGCAGCCCGTCATCCACCATTAGGGCCTTAATCCATAGCAGAATCTCCTTGAGCAGTTTCCCTCTTAACCCAGAACGGAAGATAGCTTCAGCCTTCGATAAGGATTGGTAGCATTCTACGGAAAACTCTACAATATACCCGTTCAAAGTGCGCTCTACTCGAAAATCCACTGTGCAGGTCAATTCATTGTCCAACCGATGCAGAGCCACTAGATCCCCGTGCACCCACTTGTGGTTTATCTTCCGCAAGCTATCCCTAGGAACCTTTTTATGTAACCTCCACAACCGATTATAGAGGTCACTAGGGAACTTTCCCCAGAGGATCTCGTAAGTGTCACTGGAGGAATCTGAGAAAAGGACAAGATCCTTAAGCACGCTTTCCTTTTGATTCATCAACTCCGCTTGCTAAGCAATGAACTGGTCTAGATGGTTATCCCACCATCTCCATATTTCGCCTTCATAGATCCTTAATACCATGATCTATTTCCCCTCATAACATGTAGGTCCTGACAACGAAACCATTTGTTGGCGAGGAAACAGGTCTCGTAAGCAAGACCCAGGTTCAAGAGTTGAGGCCAACAAAGGAATCCGTTGTAGTCTAGAACCACACCGGCATTATCACCCTACTCCGGGGAGCAGAGAGTCTCACTCGAGGCATGCCGCAACTGTTACAGGTCAAAATACCTCCTCATCAGCTCAGAGGGGAAGACAAATATGGAAGAAGGACAATGACCTAAATTAAACCTATTTATGCCAGGGTAACACATATATAGAATAGAACAAGAGCATTATAATGCAGGCAATCAGTACATTGGTCGTGTTAGTGGCTAGGGCAACACTCTGTTTACACTGGAGGGAAGCGTTACCCGTGTTTTAAGTTTGAATTGGGAAAAGAGCACGGAGAATGATTTGAATCTCCGACTTTCCCTCACAAAGGAGTCAGTTCACAAAGGAAGCTGCAGAAGCACCAGTTCATTATTGGTCATTGCCATGGGAGACTTAACTCCAAAAGAGGCAAAAGCATGGATATCAAAGAAACATCTAAGCCTTTTCCATTCCAAACTAGTGGAAAGAGAAGGGCAAAAATGGCCTTCTCCCTCTCCTATAAGAAGGAGCTGAAGGCTCTTAATTGAGGGTCGAAGGATTGCTCAAGGTTCTTGCATACTTGTGGAATAGATAATAGTGTGACATTGTGAAGGCCAAGAGTCAAAGAGGCTCCTAGAGAGCTTGTTGACTTGGACTTCTTCACTTGAAAGAGAAGAGAGATTGGGAGACTGAGGAGGGCTTGGTACAACCGATGGTTGTAATCCTCCTTCTTTCAAAATCAATAGAACTATGTTCATTTTATCCATTCAATGCTTAATATTGTCATTATTGTTTGAACATTTACATAGTATGATATGAATGGCTCAGATGTGTATAATCTAGATGTTTATTGTATATTGATTTAATTGATAGGATACTTGTTATATTATAAATTACACGGGTGCTTTGATTGATTGCAGGACTCGGATTTGGAGCCGATGAAGAAGGACTCTTGCTTTGCTGCGCAGTGCTCTCCAAGGGATTCCAAGACTGTCAAAGAGGTAATTCTCTATTGTATTCCTTCAAGTTATTTCAAGCTAATATGAACATGCTCATGCCATCTTTGTGAACAACATAGCTAATCTTACTGTCTGCCTCGGGCACCGGAAAGCCCTGAGAGGGATATTCGAAAACCAACAACCCAAGCAGTTTACCCTATAGCAGAATTGGTGACTCCGCTGTGGATTTTCCCCCATACTTTCCGGACTATTTATTCCTTCCTTTCTTCTCTTCTTCTCTGTTCAAAGATCCTTCCGACCATTTTTTGATGCCCAGTAGACATACCAAACGCTTGCAGAGTTCAATCCTGTTCCTGTCTGGCCAAATGAAGAGCTTTTCCCTGGTTAACGCGACCTATGCAGGCTATCCAGTGCATTATAACACTGTATTTTCTCACAGACAAAGCGTTACTTAGCCAAAAACCTTGTTGTTCACTGCTGTGACTGTGTTTTAGCTGTAGAGTTTTTTGGCCATCAGTACCTTTCACCGACTGAATCCCTGTGCTTGTCTGCTAAACTGGCATTGTTATTTGTTTCTCTTATTTAGTTAGTGTGCAAAA
Source organism: Pinus albicaulis (assembly GCA_034641835.2). NCBI lineage: Eukaryota > Viridiplantae > Streptophyta > Pinopsida > Pinales > Pinaceae > Pinus > Pinus albicaulis. The sequence continues at coordinate 59,358 of JAXQQM020066857.1, read as the reverse complement.
CATTTACTTTTTAAAAGAGAATTTTTTTTTTTTTTTTTCTGCATCTAGCTAAGTTTATTCTGAAAGTTTTAGTTCACAGACCGTTAAAAGAGGTAGATAGAAGTCTGAATCTTCAAAAGATTGAGTTGTGTTATTCACATGTTGGTGCATGGATGATTGAAAAAGAAACCTCTCCCTGTAGAAACACTCTTCATTGAATTTAATATTTAGAGCATGTTTTGCATGGTTTCTTGAGTCAGAGTCTCACTATACTTCATACGTCCATTCCCCCTCCGCAAGACTAATAAAAAAGTACACTAAAAATAAAGCGACACTAAAATAAATCTAATAATTATTTTTTGAGCTCACACAAACAGTAGTTCAGGATAGGATCTTGGGTTAGGAAAGTGAGAAAACTACCCAAGATCTCAAAACTTGAAAACTAGAGTCATTAACGAGTGAAATCCTGCTGCACTCATATTATCGGGACCGTTCCTTTACCGGAGCTCAGCGCGAGACAACACTTGGGTGCACTAGAAGGTAGCCCGCCTTCGACTGCATCCTATGGGTGTGTTATATATTGGGGTTCCCTTCGGGGATGTCGAAACTAGATCGGGGATCTAGGTATTCTGCCCATATAGCACACTGTCCTTGACCGTGGACCCCCCTGATGATGTCTGTGATTTGAGGTATCCTTAGTGGCCATACTTTTAGGGACTTACACAAGGTGACTGGGACGGGCTGTCCTAGTACCTGGAACAGACAGATCCACTCTGTCTTCGGTCTTTAGGAGGGTACTCGTCTTCACGAGAGTGCTTACACCTATCGTCTGAGGTTCGGGCGAAGCTCTAGAGTGACTGTAACTGTACTTTCAACCAACCCTCTTTGTATACTATTGTGATACTGGATTTCATCACCAGTGAACGGTAGTACTCAGACAGGGCACCCTATTCTGCCTGCTTTCTGATTGATTGTAGAAAGTCCTTTTTCTTTTTGTTAAGTGTGTGGTTATTGTCATTTGAGACTTCATAATAGATCACAATTTAATAAAATTTGTTAAAATTAAACCGGTCACCGTGGCATCCCCTGACCCACACTGTCTGTCTCGACGACAACAAGGTATACCTCCTCTCAACCTTGAGGAAGAACTGAACCTTGGTGAACCTGGGCCTTCTACGGAAGAGCAGTCTCCTCTGACTAATATTGATTATCACATAGACCCTTATCAGCCAGAACTCCCGGAGGACCCTTTCACTGAAGGCGTTGTACCTAATTACAATCCTCCACTCACTGATCCGTTAGGGCCTGTGATAATCCAAATTACACCACGCCGAGATATGTCTACGATAACACCAACATCTATTTCTCCACCAATTTCCACAGGGTCGATACCAATGGCAACCATTCCTGGTTCGCCACCATCCTCCCCGCCGATGGTCAGTTCTATGCCATTACTGGGTAACCCCAATAGTCAACATACACCTACCCCCAATCCTATGGTCAACACAACTGTCAGTAGTTTACCGAACCCTTCGGCATCTACTCCTACCGTGACCACGTTGGGGACCACGGTAGCTCCTCCCACGAGCATGACTACTTCGGTGCCCTTTAGCAACCCTTTCAGTTGGAACCCTCTGTTGAGTTCAAACCCCCTGGCCACTATACCAGGGAGCAGTGTTATCAGTACGCAGGTAGCAGGGAATATTTCTCTTCCTATGCAATCCTTAGGACAAATGGGACAACCCATTGTAAATACTATCCCCTTAAGTGGTTCAAACATATGTGTAGGATCTATACCGTTGCCAGATTATGCAAGTACTAGTATGCCTCTGGGAAACTCTATTCCATGGTAGATGATAGTGTCCGACTTCGACTGTTTCCCCGCACCCTTACAGGAAATGCCGCCAAGTGGTACATTGAATTGCCACGCGCCGCCATCAATACGTTTGGTGCTTTAGCGATGGAGTTCTTAAAGAACTTCCAACTGCCAATTAGAGTGGAAACCAGAACAGAATTGTTAACATCGCTGCGAAAAGACACCGCCACCCACATCTTCGACCATATTCATGAATGGAGACGTAGGAGGAGGCTCGTCAAAGCGCCAATACTAGACCATCTCTTGGCCAATTGGTTTTGCAAGTCTCTTTTACCCCACATCTCTAAAGACATTGGCCTTTCTAGTGCGGTGACAGAAGATCAATGTATTCTTCGTGCCCAACACTTGGATTTAATCTATTCACAATCCGGCACGCTTTACGATCTGCTCCCCCATGCCCCTAGTAACCCAAACCCTCCGACTACTCAGAAAACCGGAGCTCATGCCGATGGTCTCGTTGGCGCGATCTCTGGTGTAGCCACCAATCAGTCTCGGGGGCAAACCTCCCAGCCATCCTTGGCTGCCACCACCCCCCATCAAACGACTCCTCTTCCTCCCGCTGAGATAAATTCGGTGCAAATCTCACAAAAACCTAGCGGGAAAAATAAGAAGAATAAGAAGAAAACATCTTCTTCAGAAGAGCAGTCAGATAATCAGAATAACTCTAATCAGAAAAATGTTGCCAGAAATGACAGAGAAAAGGATAAACCCATGAAATTTTCTTGCAAAATATGTGCGGAGGATCACTTGACATACAAATGTCCTCGGCTACAGGAATGCACTGATTTTATTGCTAACAAGGATTCTGGGCGCACACCTGTCATTCTTCACAATCCTTTCCCCAATCAACCGCAGTAACATCAACACATGGTTGAAAATCTGCCACAACCCCATCAACGGGGCAACGGTGGTTCGTATCCTTCCGGCGAAGGACCATCTGCCATTTATGGCATCAAGAGTGTTGACCTTCAAGCTCGCGCCAAGCTTTATGGAAATCCTACCATAGATGCTCAGGAACCTGGAACTAGTTCCAATCCGCCACCGCCCAACGATTTACATATCGAAAGGCTTACTGTTGAACCTGTAATTCATCCCCCCAAAGGGACACTTCGACGCATGACTCATAATACCTCTGCACGTGCAGCCCAAAACTACAATATTGTAGAAGATTTGGTGCAGGCACCGTCAGCTGTGTCTGCTCTTGAAGTATTACAAACCTGTCCAACACAAAGGAAAGCCTTGCTTTCGGCCATTGGTGGAATAGATCCCCAAGATTCCATGCTAGCAATCTTTGATATGGAAAAGGCTAAACCTCGCCTCTCACATCAACTCGCATTCCAGGTGCAGGTTGTGTCGAAAGGGAGACCAATCCATCGCACTGTCATAGACGAAGGTGCTTCGACCTGCGTTATGTCACAAGCTTGCTGGCTCCATTTAGGTTCTCCTACTCTAACCCCAACATCGAATTCCCTCAAAGCTTTCGATGGCCACACTTTCCTACCGAAAGGATACCTTGCTAGCTTTCCCATCACTCTGAGTGGGAAAATGGTAAATGTGGACATTGAAGTCGTAGAGCGTCATCTTGACTATAATCTATTGCTCGGTCGCAATTGGTCTTATGCTATGACCGCCATAATGTATTCAGTCTTCCGACTCATCCTATTTCCATTGGATGGGAAACTAGTCATGGTCGATCAGCTATCCTTCTGCACCCCTGATTATGCTACTTTACCAAGTAGCCCTATACCCCTAATAGGAGGTGTCCCTAACTCTTACGTCAGTATCGGTACCGGTCTTCTGAAGGCATCTTCCCTACTAGGTTGTTTTCCTCTACCGCCGTCGCAGATCCCAAACACGGTTGCAATGATATCCACCTTTTCAGATGGATCTATCGACCCATGGATCATCCCGGCACCTTCAGATATTGATTCTTATGGAGATGAGATGCCGCTTTCTCCGGTCGAGTTGGCTTACCAATCCATCCAAAGCACATCTGAACCCTCCACTGATATGGTTTCGACCACAGGTACAAACCTCTCTCCCATAACAGTTCTCTCTAAGGATCTCCTCAATGAAGTCTGGCCTATAGATGAAGCTATTCGAGAGATCATGTCATTAGAAGAACGACCTTGGGGAGAGTTTCACCATCGCACCTCGACGATTGATTCGGAGGCGATAAAAACTGAAATCCCGTCTTTTGACCAATCTGAGATAGTTCCCTTCTCTTATACGACCGTTCACACTATCGATTCAGAAGGGAACATAGGTAATCTTTCCAAGACACTGCTCATTGATATCTCATTCAAGACAGGTATCATGGAAAATATTCCGTATTGCTTTTCAAATATCACACCTTTCCAACTTGCTTTCGGCCTGGAGGCAGTACTTCCGATCGAGTGCGAAATCCCATCACTCAAACTTGACGTTCAACTCCTGCCTGGCACCACCGCCACAGAAGAGTGCTTGCTCTCGCTTGATCATTTGGACAAAACTTGTCGAGACGCTACACTAGCACTCGAAGCTCACCAGCGCCGAGTTAAAGCTCAATACGACAAATCTGTCAAGCCTCGTTCTTTCCAAGAGGGCGATCTCATTCTACTATATGATCAAAAGCACGACCTCTTGGGGGCAGGAAAACTCCAACCATTATGGCTCGGTCCTTACATCATTACTAAAGCCCTCTCAAAAGGAGATTACAAACTACAGGACTGTAATGGAATTCCACTCGAGGAGCCCCGCAACGGGCTCTATCTGAAGAAGTATTTTGCCTAGTTTCGCACTAGGCATATGCTTTGTAATTTTATGTATATAAGTTTTGCCTATTTTATTTTGATGCTTCTGGATTATTGTTTTTGGTTTAAGGTGTTTTTCTCATGTAATCTTTTTCTTTCGCACAGATGTCATCGCATTCATTATCATACGTCGGATATGCGGACGGTGCTAGTCGTCACACTAGACACATTGCTTCAGCTGCTTGGGTTCTCTATACTCCTGAGTCGGACCTTCTTGGTTCCGGGGGAATTTTCCTGGGTAACACCACCAATAATGTTGCCGAGTACATGTCAGTGATCCAACTCCTCATGAAAGCGGCATCTCGTGAAATCTCCGATTTAGTGGTCAGGTTAGATTCTCAACTCATCAATATGCAGTTAAACAATTATTACCGTGTCTGCCACCATGTATTGCTACGTTATTTTTTACGAGTGCGACTTTTAGAACATCAATTTCAAACAATCACATTCGAACACGTTCCTAGAGAATTTAATGCATTAGCCGATTCTTTGGCAAATTATGTGTTAGATTGGCATTTATCGCATTTATTGTAAAATATTTACTCATGAGTACATATATTTTTATCACATCAAAAAATACATAAAAATTTAAAAACACAAATCACTAAAAAATATATATACATATATATATGTCATGTCCAGTACATAGTAAACATCGAAAAGAAAAATCTCCCAAAACTTGGGGTGTTTTACAAAATTTGGCTACACTAAGCCATGCTCTGACACTAATACATCTACTCCACCAGCTAAGCCTGATGCTCATGATAGCATACAACTGCTCTAGCTATTCTCCTCATAGGAACTAAGTATCTCTCCGGCACACCCACAGTATGCCGCTGCAGACGAACTGGAACCTCCTGCATAGGAAGCGGTGGTATACCCATACTCAGACCCTCCAGGTTCCTGGAGAGTTCATGTAAAATTTGGGTATCATCGTCTTCGCCGGCTTCCGCATCCTCTACTAGTGCGCCAGCCCCGGGTAGCTGCAATCCTCGCCGTGCATAGCGAGGGGCCCCAACTGGACGGACAGGTGCCACATCTGTGTCAAGCAAGCAAAAGCTTCATGTCAAAACTAAATTTTCACCCCTTTTTTAAACAAATTTTTTTTACATAAACATTCAAAAGCTAAAAACACAAAGACTTCTTTGAAAAAACATTGATCGTTTTTCTTACCATCGGGCCCCCACTGGGTGCCAGGAGGCAAGACTAACTCCGGATCGCCTGTGAAATTCATCCCTGCATAGGGATAATCCTCAATCATGATGATCTGGGAGTCCAGCCAATCAAAAAACCCCTCATCAAAACAGTCACGCACGGGACCCTCTCCAGTTCGTGGAAGCAAAGTGGCCCACCGAGCCTGCCTCGGCTCGCGTGGACCCAACGGCGCTGTAGGGATCCTGGGCCTCATCAGTGGTATCCGCTCCAGTATGAAAGAAACAATCAGTGTACCGTACCCAAACTCCCTTTGAGTACGGGTCTTGCATGCAGTAAGCTCTGCTCGGACCCGACGGACCACACCGTCACACCAGTCGAAAACCTGAGGCTGCATGCAATCCCAGGCTAGGAGCATCTGAGCCTTGGTGGCCACATGCTGACTCTTGGCACCTACCAAGCGAACAATCATCCATAGTATAGACCGCAGTGGTCTCAGAGTCACCTGTGCAATAGGTATCCGGTTACTCACAGCCTGGGTGGCACGTATGCAGTGCGCATGGATCAAATCAGTAGTGGAACGAGGGTCAGCTCTGGACCCCGTCAAATTGGGCCTCGCCCCATGACATGACAAACCGGTCAAAAATTACACATCATCCTTTTCGATGGCGAGCTCATTGCCACCAATCCGAAAGACATGGTGTCGTTCATCCCACTGCTGGATCAGCCACCTCAGGAGGTCCTCTTGACCCCTCATCAGTTCTAAACGGGCATACTTGAGCAATCCGCACCTCCGGAGAGCCATTAAACTTGCCGCATCCGTCACCATCTCTCGTTCTTCTCGCTCATGTTCTCTCTCTCGCTAGATACTCATGATTAACAGCTGAACACCTGCAAATGCAACATTTTCAACCGATTAAAACTTGCCTGGACCACTTCAAAATGTAAAAATTGAATTGTTAGAAAGCACGGTGCGCCTAACGCGGGCTCTATTACAAAACAGAGCGTTCTAACGCAGAACCCCTTCACGGGTTGTGCGTTTAACGCGGCTATTGCACTCTTGACCCGCGTTAGGTGCAAATATTTTTCTAGGGCCTCAAAATTTCCTAATTTTGAACCAGCAAAAACTAGCAAAACAACAATTAAAAGATAGCAGGAGGTTCTAGCTCTTACCTGGATCTCGCAGAATCGAAAACTGTGGCCTGAGTTGACCGTAATCGTCAGCTGAATTTTTCACCCCTTTTCCACTCCAGAGCTTCTTCATAGCACTCAAAATAGTGAAAATGAAAGTCTTCTGACCTTCTTATAGCAAATTCTGGGGCAGGAATCTCTTAAGTTAGTCGGCAAAGTCATGATTTCTTGTTGTACACATATCGCAACTCTCGAGATTTGGTACTGATGTTCTAATTAGGGATCAAGATTTATGAGCAGACATACTCATGTTTTATCGAGCATTCTTTTGACGGTATTTTTCTTGCTCGTTAATCCGAAAAACCTCGAGTTCTCTTCTTCGGACTCGTTAAACTTATACGAAGTTGGCATCGAGCGTTCTTTTTTTTGGTCTTTTCTTGCTTGTTAATCCAAAAAACCTAGAGTTTTCTTCTTCAAACTCGTTAAAACTATGAAGAAGTATTGAGCATTCTTTTTAGGAATCTTTTTCTCGCTCATAAAACCGAAAAAATCCCGAGTTGCCTTTGTCAGGCTCGTTAAACTATCAAGACAGAGAACAAGGAGCCATTATTTTCCTCTTTTTTCAAAGCTCTTTAAACAGAAAAAGTATCGAGTTTTCTCTGCGTGACTCGTTAAAATTTCACGGAGGTATCGATTTTTCTCCGCGTGACTCGTTAAAATTTCACGGAGGTACCGAGTTTTTCTTTGTTGGACTCGTTAAAATTTCACAAAGAATATTGAGTTTACTTCGTCTCCTCGTACTCATAACAAAATGAGGTAGACGTCCATTAAACATAGATTTCTCACTTTTCCGGATTCGATAGACTAACTTACGGAAAATGAACTATTTCGGGCTTACTATTATCCCTTTGCCGTGCCCGGTTATCAAGACATGACAAAGGTACCCCAATGAAGTCGTCTTTTATGACATTTTTCAGACTCTCTAAACATGAAAAATTCACCGAGTTTACTCGTCTGGACTCGTTAAACCTAATCAGACAGGACATGGAGTTGTGTTTTATGACATTTTTCAGACTCTCTAAACATGAAAAATTCACCGAGTTTGCTCATTTGGACTCGTTAAATCTAATCAAATGAGGCACAGAGTTGTCTTTCCTGACATTTTTCAGACTCTCTAAACATGAAAAATTCACCGAGTTTACTCGTCTGGACTCGTTAAACTTAATTAGACGGGGAAAAATTTGGACAAAATGGATACTACCTCTGTTACATTTCCAAAAAAGGTCGATTTGGCAGCAAAATTCTTGAACATGGCACTTCCCAGAAAACTCTTTCGCAGTTAGCCGAACCCTACCATCTATGAGTATTAGCCTTCAATTCCTAGTGCCCATGCACCGGTAAAATCCTAACACACTCTTTTGTGTTCAAACACGCTTCAGCTGCCTAGTACCTTGCTAGAGTGCCTTCTATTGTTCAAGCAGATCTCGTTATCTATTGCTCCTATTATCAACCAAACCATTCATTATGCCATAAATTATTTGTCGTTTGACGTTCCCATTTACTCTTCCTTATCTCAAATCATAAACAAAATCAGTTGGTTTCTGTTTCGTGTTGACTGATGTAGGACGCCTCAGTGCCTACCTTTCAACAGATCACTTCCTATCAACTTCAACATCTTATCTAGGAAGTTGATCCAGAAACCCATCAGTACCTGGATACTTGCAGACATCAGTGGCAGGTGGTCTTGTGTTTGATCAAGGGTCTTCATCATTGGCTCTTGGTTGAATGATTCTACGAGTGTTCGACTTCAACTCCTTTTATTCACACTCGCTATATTGTACTGGGCATCTTAGGGACCATCATCATTATCGGTGGCCACCTTCGCGTCTGTTAACAGTTTTCATTATCGACTGGTAATCAGACGATTTCTCACATGTTCGACGACAACTCCTTCATTCACATGTTGAGAAATATGCAGTTTAAGTGAATCGGCGGTCAAGACCTTGGGGCAAAGGTTACACCATTAAAGTTGTGTTCTCTTCCCCAAGCTACGATATTGTTTATGGAGACAGCTTCTTCAGCCTGATCCTGTTATGACAGACACTTCCACATTGTGCCTATTGGTGGACAGATTCTTCATATCTCTATTCTAGAGAAATCATGTTGTTTAAGCTACTGAGCATGGGACATGCCCGACTCTAGGCAAATACTATATTTTCTGACATATGTTGTTGTTTCAGGTTTTCCTCGGTCTTTCAATCTCTCTATCTCTACAAATTATAAAGTATTTCGGCCATCGTCTTCGTCTCTGACCTCACACTTTAGGGGGCATCTGTTACAGGTCAAAATACCTCCTCATCAGCTCAGAGGGGAAGACAAATATGGAAGAAGTACAAAGACCTAAATTAAACCTATTTCTGCCAGGGTAACGCATATATAGAACAGAACAAGAGCGTTATAATGTAGGCAATCAGTACATTGGCTGTGTTAGTGGCTAGGGCAACACTCTGTTTACACTGGAGGGAAGCGTTACCCGTGTTTTAAGTTTTAATGGGGAAAAGAGCGTGGAGAATGATTTGAATCTCCGACTTTCCCTCAAAAAGGAGTCAGTTCACAAAGGAAACTGCAGAAGCACCAGTTCATTATTGGTCATTGCCATGGGAGACTGAACTCCAAAAGAGGCAAAAGTATGGAGATCAAAGAAACATCTAAGCTTTTTCCATTCCAAACTAGTGGAAAGATAAGGGCAACAATGGCCTTCTCCCTCTCCTATAAGAAGGAGCTGAAGGCTCTTAATTGAGGGTCGAAGGATTTCTCAAGGTTCTTGTATACTTGTGGAATAGAGAATAGTGTGACAATGTGAAGGCCAAGAGTCAAAGAGGCTCCTAGAGAGCTTGTTGACTTGGACTTCTTCACTTGAAAGAGAAGAGATATTGGGAGACTGAGGAGGGCTTGGTACAACCGATGGTTGTAATCCTCCTTCTTTCAAAATCAATAGAACTGTGTTCGTTTTGTGCATTCAATGCTTAATATTCTCATTATTGTTTGAACATTTACATAGTATGATATGAATGGCTCATATGTGTATAATCTAGATGTTTATTGTATATTGATTTAATTGATAGGATACTTGTTATATTAGAAATTACGCGGGTGCTTTGACTGATTGCAGGACTCGGATTTGGAGCCGGTGAAGAAGGACTCTTGCTTCGCTGCGCAGCGCTCTCAAAGGGATTCCAAGACTGTCAAAGAGGTAATTCTCTATTGTATTCCTTCAAGTTATTTCAAGCTAATATGAACATGCTCATGCCATCTTTGTGAATAACATAGCTAATCTTAATGTCTGCCTCGAGCACCGGAAAGCCCTGAGAGGGATATTCGAAAACCAACAACCCAAGCAGTTTACCCTATAGCAGCAACCACATGTAGAAGGGGAATAGATCTATAGCAGGGGAAGGATCCGCAACTCATGATTATTATTGAATTGATTGCATAAACTTATGTATATACACAAGAACATTCATAGAGCGTATAGGTATCAAGAAAATAAAATTTTAAATCACCATAACCAACATGCATACATATGAATTACACAATATGACAGCAACCTGCAATTGTATTGATATCTTCATCCAAAACCATAGCTACATACCTTCTTACAGTCTGATATAGATGCCTTACATAACAGAAAGGTAAATGAGAGAACCCTAGGAACTACAGAGATATCCTGGCTGATCTCCGTCAGTCGCTATACATTCCTTCTCCTGTTGCCTTTCTTTCGGCTGGGTGACTGCTATTTATTCACCCACTTTTGCAACTGTTAGTTCCTCTTTTTTTTCTTCTTCAGCTGCTTCTGGCTTCTCTCTTGTTGTCTGTGTGTTTCGCTTTCTGTCTTCTGTTGTATATTCTCATGCATCTGCTTTCTTCAGCTATGTCTTGCTTCTGCGCCACCTCGATAGCTCCGCGACTTGCTGTAGTTGCGACTTGGTCATGATTGCCATGTGTCATCATGTCGCAACCCAAAAATCCCTCCTATATTCAAAATTCAAAATATTCAAAATGGGTTTCCAAAACAAGGGCCCCAACAGGAATGGTCTCACTACACAAATTTGTTAATACAATGTCTCATTTCTTTGTCCCCTTTTGAGGATACTTTGGTTTGGTATTGTTTTCCTTGACACCTGGGATGTCATTTTTCCTCCTTAGATCAGCTACTCACAAGTGTATTTTCTGCTCCAAAATATATTGTATACTTAGCCCTAGTAGATCTACTTCTGATGGTGGATTTTCTCATCAAATCATTGTATAATCAGCTACATATAAGATCAACAACTCACATTGAATTATTTCTCTAATTCACTATATATTAATCCTTTAACAATAAAATTTCTCACACTCATTAGGTCCACCATCATGACTATACATTAGCCCTTAAATACACATTCATAGCTCCTAGATCTCAGCCTTCTTGTCTAGATCTTGATTCCTTATTTCTTTCAGTGATAAGATACATGGTCAGTCCTTCTTGGATCTTTTTCCAAGTCTACCAGACCCATATAACCCTTCATCTAGACCATAGATGCCCCGTTTCCACATTTGATCTACTACAACACTTTGTTCAGACCTTAAGTGCTCTGGATTTTTCCTTTAACACCCTTGATCTGACCCTTGGAACCTCAAATATGATCCTTGGTTTACCAAAGCTAACCCTCCAGCTTCCAGATCTAAAGCTCAACACCTTTGTCTTAGCAGCATTAGCCTTTAGGCCATATTAGGCCTTAACCACCTTGCGGCCTTCTCTAACCCAAACCAGGCTACTAATTTGTGACTTGACCCTCTAAAATATGGCCTCTAAAGACCTGCAGACAACCTAACCATCCTACGACTCTTCTCTCCCTTCTGTGTATAGTCTTGAGGAGTCTCGGTCCCTTTCCAAATACCTTAGAAGCCTTATGCTCTACCTAGAACTAGAAAAATAGGGATTCAACCATTCTCCAATACTCATAACAGAACACGGTTAGGTCTCTAACTTCCATGACCTTGCCTTAGCAAACTTGGGTTGCTCGCACTAGTTTTCCACCTTCATTAGGGTTTGTTGCCTTATGAATAGAACTCGACCCTCTTATGGCATGCTTAGTACAAGAGGCATACATATCTCTTTCACACGATGTGTCATGAGCCTCTTCTTATATTACTTTTATACTTTCCCTCTGTCTACAATGAACTCTCGATCATACTATCTCAATGAGAAGCTCTCCATCTTCATATCAAGGCAAACAATTGATAGAGAAGAGGATGATTATCAACATGAATTTTTGAATCCAAACATCATAGCTCCCCCTTAATATTGAGAAGGTAACTCTGCCTATAATGTAACCATCTACAATTTTCTGTTAATCCTAGGATTTTATAGCTCCCTCTGAAGCTCTGTTTTGGATGATCATCTAGCCTTTAATCATGTGTTATCCATACGAGAGATGAGACTTCCATGAGGCAACTGATCCATGATAGGGCAGATTCCTTTGCATTCAGGTGACTATATATATACGACTATTTCTTATAGGATCTTATGCTTATCATGCTCGACAAGACATAGAATCTGTCATGTACCTTCTTCAGGACAGCTTAGATTTCGTGTAGATGAGTGCTTCCCTAAAACAGATTGTTCCATAGTGCCATGCACTTATTTTCTTAGTTTATATTCAAAATAGTGGCTCCATGTGTGTTACATTTATGAAAAGTGATGTATTTTATTTTACTAGTAGATCCCATGAGCTTCTTCATAAATAACATTTAAAAAGATGAACTATCCAACTATTTTTTTTCACAACAAGACTATAACACAGTTGTAAATTTACAAGAGATTCAATATATTATCATGGCTTATGGAATAAAACATAATGCAGTAAATGATGTTGAGCTAGATATGCCATATATATAGAAGAGAGGATATAGCACAAGAGCATATGTTGATACAAACTACCAGAGATATGATGCCATTACCATTACATTGATTCTCATGGCATTAGAATGAGTAGACTAGATCATTGGAGGGACATGTGGCCACAAATGAGTGAGAGTGAGGAAGAGTGAGGATTATGTGATGATCATTAGAAATATTTCATTTCATAATGCGATCTTCTATGTAATCTGGTGATGTCACTTCAAATAGAGGTGGCAATGCCAAATGCAATGCTCTGGAAATTATATAATGACGTAGATAATAAGTCAGTTCCAAGGCTCCAAAGATAGTTAGAGAACCAAGCTACTAGAAACCTGTTATAGGTTTCTTGAAAGCAAGAGCCCATTTCTGAGATTTATTTTCACAGAAAAATGTATGTATAGAGCCAATGTTGCTTACAGCTTGAAGATATTCGATCAGTCTTCAAAAAAATGCTTGGAAAACCTTAGATCAAATTTTCTCATGAAGATAATGTGGAGTGAAATAAATTTTAAGACGATCATGCATTTCCAATTGTTCCACTATTACATATCAGGATATCCGTTGCCAAACATGAATTGATCTCAATCCTTCTTGTTGATAATATATTTTTTCAAAATAGACAATGTTGAATAATTTCTCCAATCTTTCTAATTGTCAAGTATTCCATATGTAATTAAGACTTTTTGCTATATTCAGTTTGCAAGCGTGGGATTTTGTTGGGCCTTATAAGGGCGAGGATATTATACTCAATTTATCAAATAGACAAATCACCTCTTAATTAGTATTCTCCCTATTTTTAGGTGTTCATCAATGTCCCATGGTATTTCAGTGCACTATACTACATGTTGAGCCCTTTCTTGACACAAAGTACCAAGAGAAAATTTGTAATTGCACATGAAGGAAAAGTCACAAAGACCTTCTACAAGTATGTGAAATTCCTTCTCTGATGTAGTGAAAATATGCTCAACCTCAATTGAAGACTCTAATTATATATGATGGAATGAAGGATATATTCAATGAAAATTTCCTATAAACTTATTTAATACTTGATTTTACTTGTAGATTTATATCTCTAGAGTATGTGCCTATACAGTATGGGGGACATAGCAGGACCAAAGATGTATATTTTGGACCTCACAAGCCTACAATAGAGTTCTCCATTAGAGTTGGGGAGAAAATCAATCTTGAGATCAAGGGAGTGGAGGTAATGTACGTAAAAAATTGCTCAAGTTTGCAGATTTTGTGTCAGTTCCTGCATTTAAATTTAGCTATTTCACCACGGGCTTGTTTCCAATATACTTCCAAATTTGATGAGTTTAGTTTTGGATATAAATTTTATGGGTGTTGGGAGTTGATCCTCAAGATCTATGCGATTGGGATTTTTCTTTGTTTTTGAATTCTCACATTCAAGTTGTCTGTTGTTCAGGCGGGAGAAACAATTTTGTGGGACCTCATAGTTTGGAGTATGTGTAATTCATAATGATATTGTATTCTCTTCATTGATGAATTTTCAATGTGTGATTTTTTACCTAATCCATTGCATTATCAATGTGTCAAGGCTCAAAACTTGACATAGATGCCAACTACTTCTTATGAACGTTCGTAGGAACATGAATCCTAATTTTTGTAGGTTTAAAATTTATCACAAGTTTTCTCTATTGTGGTCGAATTTGTGGAGGTTATCTCAAAATTTATTTAATGTACCATGGATCTAAATTTCTTATGAACTTTCAACACTATAACAATATTTGGTGCAAATTGTTTATCAATTCTCACTTGGTTAGGGTTATAGATGTAAATGAAAACTTTGTGTGCATGCATGAGAGTTGGGTGCAAATACAAAATGTTGTGTATCATTAGTGTGATAAATATGGGATAGTGCAAAGCATAGTTTTTAATATTAGTCTAAGTTTACTCGTACCTAATCAACTCAGTCAAGTTGATTGTTGGTTGAACGGTTAATTGTTAGTTCAATGGGCAGAAGATCTTGCAGGCACAAATACCAAGGGGAAAAATGGAGCCCATCATGGGGTAATCTTTGTAATTCTCCACTACTACTACCTTCCATGCTTCCTAAAACTCCTCTCCAACCTCAATATCAGTTATACTAGTAGCATGAGCAACAACACTATGCTTAGTAGAACAAACTACAGGATAAATACTTCCCTCACGAGTTACCATGTGCCATGCTTGGTCTCAGTGGTTCTCTTCCTTCAACTCCTATTTCAACTACCATATCTTCATTGGAACCAACACCTCGAACTCCACTAGACAACAATTCACCATTTTGTAGTAGTGATTCACCATGATTTTACAAGATAATATAATCTCGTAAATTACATATACATATTATATTATTAATAAAATCGCCTTCCATTTTTCCTATGTATTGTGGGGATTCTCCTATTTATTATATGTATAAATTTAGGGGGGTTCTTAAAATTTTCCTTGGTTATAAACATAAATTTGCAATAATCAAAGCAGTAGATCGAAATAGAATTTGATAACATGTTAAGACAGGTAACTAGAAATAGTAGTAATATCATAGCATAAGAGTAGTGTTTTCAAAATATTACATTGTCCTCAATCATAGGTTCAAAACACCTTATGATCAGAAAAAAGTGATACAAAAAATGATACAAGTCTACAATATCAATCATCCAGTATCCATGATGATGATCGCGATAAAACACTACAGCCCATGCCACCTTACTCAAAAATCTCCTGAACTGTCCTAGAACTCTGATAACATATCTCTGTAAGGGGAGCGGAATTTCATCTATGGTAGTCTCTGGAATATCTAAATTCAAATGCTCTAGATGGCTTTCCAGATTGGTTAGGACCTCTACTGTCTAATCTTATGTTGGTGGTGGTGTTGCAGCTAGTTTCCTGTCAAAAGGATGGAGAGTGGCTGGTCGACATGGATGCACATCTGCATTTGAAATTTTTGTCATCAGTTTTGGATGATTCAAAAAACAAAATAAAAATTAGAATTTAAAACATGTGAAAATGGTTTTTTACCTGACTCATCCCACTATGTCCCTGGAGGAAGAGACATGTCTCGGTCGCGGCAGAAATCTATCCCAGCATAAGGGAAATATTCTATCATGAAGACTTGATTCTCCAACCAATGGAAATATGCTGGGTAAAATGAAAACCTCGCCGCCTTCACTGTGATGGGCCATCAATGTAACCCATCAAACCATTTGAAGCTCTTTGACTCTACCATGATCAACTATAATAAGCTATGGGGCCAGTAGAGGAATCCTCTCTAGAGAAAATATAACCACGATCACTCCATATCCGAAGTTTTTCAACTTCGAGTTTTTTGCTCTAGTCAGTTGGCCTTTGACATTGGCCAACACTGCCTCACACCAATTGAAAATGGTGCCTCTAAAGCAGTCAACGGCAGTTTTCATTTGGGATCTTGTAGCGACATGTGGAGTTGCGCTCCCACACAACCTGGTTATTGTAAATGAAACTACTTTAAGCTCAGGACGAAAAATGGTTTTTATGTCAATGCATTTATCCTTGGGGTCTGCTTCTTCGTTGCAAAATTCTTCCTGGAGGCTAGCGACAAACTGGCGACCTGCCCTAGCCCCAAATAAAGAGAGTGGTTCGCCCCTCTTTGATAAATCAGTGAGGAAGTATATATCTTCTAGCTCAATCTCGATCTAGTGACCTCCAATGATAAAGCATTGCTCCTGAACTTCCCATTTGTTGACTAGCCAGGTAAGCAAATCCACTTGAGCCCTCATACCTTGAATGGACCAAAATTTGTACAAACTTCATTCTCTTAAAACACGTAATGTAGGTGAATGTAACATGGCAGCCTCATCAACTTCTTCATGTTCACGTTCTCTCCACTCAAGCATGGTAAATATCCTGCAATGGACAAATTGAAACATTAAAAAAAATTTGAATGGGAAAATTTGGTTTAAATTGGGAGATTTGTTCATTTTATTTTTTCTTATGGTGCCTTTGCACTTTACGCATAGAGACAGTGCATGTATTTTCATGTGTCTTGTGCATAAGGTGCGGGACCCCGACAATTTTCCCTTTACAAAATTGTTGAGCTCCGCAAGTATCATGTGTTTTACCTGCGGAGCCCCGTGAGTGAATTTTTGAACCTATTTTTCTCCTTAAAAATAAATCTAAGCCCTAAATTGAGAAATTAAATGGACAAAAATGAAGGTAAGGGTGATGTGGATTACTTGAAACTGATGGTTTTCGATTCTAATGGGCGAATCTTCCGCAATCTTCTCTGGAACATTTTTTACCAAAAGCTCTCAATTTTCACTCTGAAATCAAATGGTAAAAATGATTTACAAAAACCCCCTTTTATAAGATTTTTTTAATAAATAGAATATTATTTCGTTTATTTTTCACTTTCAAAAGTGTTTTTCCAAATTATTTTTATTAATCATAGACATGTATGTTTAATTTTTTTATTTTTTGTGCAGAATACAAGATTTTTTGGTTAAAATGGTCATTTTGATGAAGGAGTATACGTTTTATCACTTTTTCGAACTCGGTAAAATTATGAAAAAAAGAATGAGTAAATTTTTATCACCTTTTCGAACTCGTTAAAACTTACAGAAAAAGAGAAACTACTGAGTACACTTTTATCACTTTTTCGGACTCTTAAAAATTACGAAAAAGAAAAACCTTGGAGTTCTCTTTTAAGCCCTTTTTCAGACTTTCTAAAGATGAAAATATTGTCGAGTATTTGACTATTCAAACTCATTAAAGGAAATGAATAGTCGTCCCTTTAGTATAAGTTTACCATTTTCCAGACTAAAATGGACTATTTACGAAAAGGGTATACATTGACTAATCATGGTCAATAGAGTTCTCTCCTGTATTGTTTTACCCTTTTTTGAGCCTAAGAGACTAAATTTACAAAAAAGTACACCCATGGAGTTTTGTTAAGTTTTTCTTCTGACTCCTTAAAAATGAAAAACACCGAGTTTGTCCTATACTAGACTCATTAAAATTTAACAGTAATGGACATATCGATTACAAATGGGAACAGACCACTCCTTCTTAGGGTTCGATTTTAAACTAAGTTGGACTCATCTGCAGGATGAGCTTATATAACAAGCAAATGTTATCCTCCTCAAGCTTGTAAAAAATAAAAAGGTACTTTCTAGAAATGGTGGGGGAAAAAGAGAGAAAACGAATTCGTTTGTCACACTTTGTTTAAAAAGTAGTCTACCACTCTTGAACACGACATTTTTTGTCACACTTCTACCTGGGTTGGGAAAATCCTTTGCGTATCAGTTAATTAAACCATATTGAATGTTCTCAACCATTTTATGGTTATTAGCTTAAGTCAATTATCACCAAACCATTTGCAGTGTCATTATTTTTTCAAGAGGATAGTTCAAATAAACCATTCATTTTAAACAATTGTCTCCATTCATGTTGACCATCCCTGAGTCAATCCTTGCAATTTTTTTTTTACAAAACTTGATCTAATGGTTTCGTGTCGTGGGTTTTCCTATAACGGATCACTTTCTATCGATGACAGCTCATCATTTAGGAAGTTGATCTAGAATCCTTCAGTACCTTGGGATCTGCATGCCTTAATGACAGGTTTCTTGCCTTCGACGATAGGTTACATCATTGACCTTCGATCTAATGATTCCGTGAAATGTTCGACTTCAGATCATTTATTCACATTTCATGGATTGTACTGAGTACTTTGAGAGCCATTTTCATTATTGGTGGTTTCTCTCACACTTGTTAACAGTTCAAATCATTGATTGGTAATCAAGTGGTTTCTACCATGTTCGACTTCGACACAATCAATCGCATGGATAGAAACGTACTAGTTCAGGTAGCGGAAATCAAGACCCTGGATATAGTTTCCAACATCTAGGATGCGAGGATTTTTATTATTCATTATGCAGTAGACTATTCATGACAAATGGATGCATCCATACTGTGTCTACTATTGATGTAATATTAGAATCATTTCTATACCAGAACATTTTAGTTAAGATTTGGTTTAGTTAGTTTTTTCTCTGAGTATGGGAATTCCTACCTCAGTGATGATATCTGTATATATGTTTGCATTGAATGCTTTTACAATATTCTGACTGGGGTGTCCACACAATAATCCTCGAAATGATAAAGCACATCACTCTTCGAATGGTCTCAAACTTCAGACATTAGGGGGCAATCTGTTACACTAAAAATTGTCACCATGATGTTTTACTGTCTGTATGGGTTCATCATTACTCATATATTACTTCCTTAGAAGTCTACAAACATCAAGTTCCTAATGCCAAGCCTTGAAACTGAGAGAAAAGCTTATAAAATTCATAAAAATAATTGTACCACACTTTCTCTTAGTATTACCTGCAGTGCCACATTTGTTTGCTATAGAACATGTGGAGCCAGCCGCACTTTCTCTTCATTTAATGTGTGGTTCCCTATAAAAGGTAAAGTGAAGGCGGAAGTAAAATTTGGAAGCCTAGCTGGTTGAATCTGGAAGCTTCTGGAAGTAATTAAACGATGTAAAGTTTGATCCTTTCATGTACATTCATCCCTCCATTAAAGGAGCCTACCCCTTGGTATGTGGAACTTATTCCCTTGAAAGAGGATTCTATCCCCTCTTATTTGGAGCTGCAACCTCTTCTATTTTGCTATAAATTGAGGCCATAGTTCAGCCTCAAGGGGAGTTAGGCTTTGAGATTTTTTGAGGGGAATTTCTGGATAAACTCATACTCTCTTAACTGATTACCATATGGGAATGATTACACACTCATGCGTATGTTATTTGAGAGAGTGAAAAGGCTTTTCAAAGTAGATGAAATGCTTGTTCTGGACCCCGGAAGGACCTATACGACATCAAGGCGGACACGGATGTAAGGCTCCTTCTTTCATCAAAGATAATACAAATTCATCTTGTTTTTCAATGAGTTTTTTATTTAAATATCTTATTTCTTGAACTCCTTGATCATCAAGATAGATTTATGGTTTATGAATTAGTCTATATTATGCAGGTGCTTCTAATTCTTTCATGTTTGTGATTACAGATCCCAAAAGGAAATGTATTCAAAGTGACAGGAAAGAAGACTATGATCAGCGCTGGACTACAGGTAAGTCCTAAATCCTTCATTATAGATAATTCTAGATCAAATATAATCTAGAGAAAGTAGCTAACATATGTTTGTTTGTTTCTAGTTATTGTAGGATACTAGGGAGATTTGTCTTATCCGCAAGAACGATTTATCCGTCCAACAGTAACTACACTTCCAACTCTATCATAACTTTTCCACTTCAGTTCTAACTAAGTCCTCCATGCATGAACCACAATTAAACCCTAGGAATTCCGTAATTCCTTTAGCCCACTGATTTTCCAAATCTATTCATTGAAATAAAGTGCTCCAACAGAATAAGTTCATGTTTATTGTCGGATTATTATTAAGGGCTAATAATAATCGACATGCATCTATTTTTGTATTTACGATCTATAAATAGACTTCGACCAATATTCTAAAAATAGAATTTCATCTATTTTTCACGTTTGACCAACCATCTACAAATAGCATCCTGCAACTTATAGAATATGCTCACCATGTCTAAAAATAGACATAGACGTAAAAATAGTGTAGAAATTTGAATAATAGATCACTTATTCACTGAGATTATCCTGATTACACACTATTTGAGCTTCATGCATAATACATAATATCTTCTACCATTGATCATCAATTTGAGGAATTAGAAGCAATCACATGCGCACATTAAAACATAATCAAGCACACATATAACACGGTATGTAATGGGGAAAGCTTATAGATGAAAAACCCAAACTATATGTATATTATAATGATAGATAACATGTAACAATACATAGCACAAATCTCCTCACAAGCTCTCAGCACTATCTCACATGCTACACACTAACTAGCTCAGATATGAACAAGTCACAAGTTCAAATCTCCTCCACCTATTAGCCTGCCTCTACTACGCAATCCAAGATGAATAATGATGAGATCCAAGTTCAAATCTCACTGGCTTGTACTGTGCAATCCTCATTGGCAATCTTAATCAATGTGTATGCAAATCTCATGCACAGCTATGGTCACAACTAACAGTAGACTCACCCTTTCACCCACCTCTAACACTAGTCTCCACTGAACTGTCCATGCACTACAGTTAACTGATGTATTCTTTAGTTGATTTATGAGTTAATAATTAGTGAATTAATTAATAATTAATTCACACCACTCATCACTAGTGTATTTATTAGTTATACTAAATACAACTAGTTCAACTAAGTTAAACTAACCACAACTCCATCAACTGTCTCATCAACTCCACCAAACTCTACCACATGAGTTCTAACTGAAGTCAACCATGCAATAGCTCAGCTAAACCCTATGAATAGCATAATTCCTTCTTTCAGTTGCATGTTCCACATCCGTAGCTCGAACTAAAGTGCTCCAAGAGGATAAGATAATGTTTATAGTCCAAATATTATTAAGAGCTAATAATATTCGACTGATCTATTTTTAGACTGGCAGTCTAAAAAGAGACTCCGCATAGTATGTCTAAAAATAGAGGTCCATATATTTTTACCAACTTGACCAACCATCCACAAATAGCATCCTGCAACTCATAGACCATGATCCATATGTCTAAAAATAGACATAGTCTAAAAATAGACTTTGCGCCAAAAATAGCCTGCGGGCCCACTTAGTGAAGGTGACTTCTTTTCACTAAGCTCCATCATCTTGTTTCATTCTCAACACTCCCTCTCAAAAATATATGGATTATCTGCAACCCCTATCCTGCCTCTGTGGTATTCAAATTTGCTCCTGGTGAGCGCCTTCATCAAGATATCAGCATCCTGATCCTCCGTGGGAATGTATGAAAGTAACATGATTCTCCGCTGCACAAAATCTCTGATATGATGGTACCTGATGTCGATGTGTTTGGATCTATCATGAAATACTGGATTAGCTGAGAGTTTAATGCAACTTTGGTTATCACAATAAATCATAGTAGGCTCCAAGTGTGACCCAAACAACTCGACCAAGATCTTCCTCATCCATATAGCCTCGCATGCAGCAAAACTTGCTGCCATATACTCGGCCTCTACTGAACTAAGTGGCATGGATCTCTACTTCCTGTTGTACCAAGAAACTGCTGTCGACCCGATACTGAAGATCCCTCCAGATGTGCTCTTTCTATCCGTTGGGCTCCCTGCCCAATCTGCATCCGTGAAGCCACATAGCTTCACGTCATCCTCCTATCTGTACCACAATCCATATCCCGATGTGCCTCTAAGATAACGCAATACATGCTTGCCTGCCTTCCAGAAGATCTTGGTTGGTTTAACCATAGCTTGTGAAATCTGGTTAACAACATAGCATATATCGGGTCATGTATTGACCAGATACATAAGCGACCCCACCAACTGTCGATAAATAGTGGCATCCACTACCTCCGCCGAAGTAGCGTCCTCCTTCCTCCAACCTTCAGGAAGAGGAGTATCAACAGGCTTGCAACCATGCATGTTGAACTTCTCCAGTATCTCCTCCTTGCATGAAAGTATCAACAGCTCATCACCTGTCAGAATAAAATCATCTACATAAAGTACAATGATCAGCAACTTACCCTCCACCATAATCTGGTATAGGTTAGGATCCGCCTCACTCTTGGAGAACCCAATTCCGGTGAAATAACTGTCTATCTGTGTGTACCAAGCACGAGGTGATTGTTTCAACCCATACAGTGCTCTCTTGAGCCTGCACACATGCGACTCGCTTTTGAAGATCTCGAAACTTTCGGGCTGCTCTATGTACACCTCCTCCTCAATGACTCCGTTGAGGAACGCAGTCTTCACATCCATCTGATGAATGTGCCACCCCATCTACGCTGAGAGAGCAAGAATCATCCGTATGGAATAATAGCTTGCGAAAGGTGCAAAGGTCTCCTCATAATCGATCCCCTCTATCTGTGAAAAGCCTCAGGCAACAAATCTTGCCTTGTACTTCTCCACACTCCCGTCAGCTGCTTGCTTCACTTTGTAGATCCATCTCGAACCCACCACTGATTTCCCCTCTGGCCTTGGGACAATCTCCCATGCACTGTTTCTGACAATCAAATCATACTCTTCCACCATGGCATCTACCCATGTAGGGTCCTCCATAGCTTCCTCGAAAGAGGATGGCTTTGTCACGACA
Source organism: Pinus albicaulis (assembly GCA_034641835.2). Lineage (NCBI taxonomy): Eukaryota > Viridiplantae > Streptophyta > Pinopsida > Pinales > Pinaceae > Pinus > Pinus albicaulis. Next base: position 36,279 of record JAXQQM020066857.1, on the reverse strand, counting down.
CATTTTCTCACAAGAGCCATGTATCCAGTGTACCGGTCCGGTGACTGTCTCTGTCTGCGTTGTGCTGTAGGTGGTCCTACAACCTTCTCTGCATCTTGAGCCAGTCACTCAGCTTCTGTAGTGCGCTTCCGCCCTCTGATGGTTGGCACTGCATGAGTGGCCCTTTCACCCATGAAAAGCTCATCCTTATGAACTATTAGCTCCTCATATGCATGCAAGTGTGGCTCCCTCTAAAGCGAACACTTCATGGCTTTCTCCTCCTGAAATTTTATATCCCGTCACACAACAGTCTTGCGACTGTCTAGAAAATACACATGATAGTTGTGGGGTGTATCAGTGTACCCCACAAATATTCCAACCTCTGTGGTCGGATCCAGCTTCTTCCTAGCATCCTTCGTCACATGCATGTAGATAGGTGAACCAAAAATCCTCAAATGGGAAATATCAGGTCTCTTACCAGAAAAAGCCTTTTCTGGTGTACTCATTCCAAGTATCTTGTGAGAACAACGGTTCTACACATATACTGCAGTATTGCATGCCTCTGCCCACAAGTGAATGGGTAGGCCCCGATCATGCAACATCGCCCGTGCAACACCCACGATTGTTCTATTCTTCCGCTCAGCAACCCCGTTCTGTTGTGGGTTATGAGGTGCTCTGAGCTCTCTTCAAATTCCTTCTGCGCTGAAAAAGTCCTTGAATTCACCAGAGATGAGAATTCACCACCATCGTTCGCCGCGAAGAGCCTTCATCTGCTTCCCTGAATCTTTCTCCACCAGTGCCTTGAACTCACAAAACTTTGAGTATGTCTCACTCTTCTTCTACATGAAGAAGATCCAGCACTTTCGTGAAAATTCATCAACAAATATCACATAGTACCTGTTCTTTTCTTTCAAATCTACTTAGAAAGGTCCACACACGTCTTTGTGAATTCTCTCAAGGATCATCGTGGCGTGACTATCCTTCTCGTGAAAGGTGGCTTTCACAAATTTTCCCAAAGTACATCCCTTGCACTGATTTGATTGCACAAGTGTACCCTTGGGAAGCCCGGTAGAAATCTGCTGCAAAATTTTCAAAGCACCATGGTGAAGATGGCCCAACTTCGGCGGTACACACTCGCCATCATCCCTGCTCACTCCCTTTGCCTTGCATGCCATTGGTGCGCAACCATTCACCGAAATTGATAAAGGTTCTTGACTCGAACCCCTATCTTCCGAGTTTCTCCACGCCATCGCGCAGAAAGCCTTTCCCTCACTGAAGACAACATCATATCCCTTGTCTTCTAACATCGCCACAAAGATAAGATTCTTCTTCAATCCTGGAACATGCATCACTTCCTTCAATACGAAGGGTTTACCAGACTCCCTCTCAAAGGAAATGGTACCTACCATCATCGCCCATCTCGATGTGCACTCCAAGATCTTTCTCATCCAGATCAGCAAACAAATCTCGATCTCCTGTCATGTGAAAAGATGCACCACTGTCCAGAAACCACACTGATCCCGCCATACTTGAGACCAAGCATGCGATCAACAAAAAATCCAGCTCAAACTACGAGGCTAAGGCCTCTCCAGCTGCAAATCCAGCAGCCTGCTTATTTTTCTTCTTCTACGGAAAATTTGTGGCATAATGTCTGTGTTGGTGACAGTGAAAGCACTTCACCTTGGACATGTCCTGCTTCTTGCCTTTCGCACTGGAATGAGAAGATTTCTTGCTCTTCCCCTTCTTTTTTTTGGCAGCCAAAGCGCAATTCTCTTCATCATATTTTCTTGATGAAGATCCTTCCCTGGTACTCCGCCTTATCTCCTTCGCACAAGATCCGACCGTCAGTTGCTCCCATCCCGGGAAATTTCTCCGACCACTATTAGAGTCCTGACAGGAATTCCAACTCTTCGAAGCCCAAGGAGAGCCAAGCTCACCAAGTCCTCATCATCTAGATGAGTCACCCCCACACTTCCCAGCTCATCCCTGCACTGGATGAACTTCGTGAGGTACTTGGGCATACTGTCGCCTTTCTCCATCTTTATGTTTCTGAGTTTATCCTTGAGCGCCAACTTCCTCTGGTCGCTCTTGCTTTGGAATAAATATTTCAATGCTTTCCACATCAATTATGGAGAAGCTTTACCATGCAGACTAGATACTATGTGATCCTTCATGCCCTCCAACAGAATCCTTCGACACTTTGCTATCTTCTTTTTCCAAGCCTCAACTTGAGCAACATCAGTAGGCTTTGGGACTTCAGCAATTATGAAATCCTTCAACCCATTGTCATCTAACACCACCTACATCCTGTCCTTCCATGCAATATAATTCGAGCTGCCCTCAAGGGCATACTCCAATCGCAATCCGTTGAAAGACATTGCAACTTCGACACCAAGAAAACACGGCTGCAAATTCGAATTCCACCAGCTCAAAACCCAACCGCTTCTGATCTGAAATTTGTGAGAACAAAGTATTTCTAGTACAGAGATCGACTGTAGGGGCGTTTACTGGATTTTTCACCTTTCAAATAAAGGATGGATCCAGAGGCTACTTGGACCTCTTACATACTCTGCCTAAAGAAATAAAATGTAATCACTGTAATAGATCCGATGATCAACTTCGCTCCGATACCATGTACAAATTTGAATAATAGATCACTTATTCATCGAGATTATCCTGATTACACACTATTTGAGCTTCATGCATAATACATAATCTCTTCTACCATTGATCATCAATTTTCAAAATTAGAAGCAATCGCATGTGCACATTAAAACATAATCAAGCACACATATAACACAGTATGTAATGGGGAAAGCTTGCAGCTGAAAACCCCTAACTATATGTATATTATAATGATAGAGAAAATGTAACAATACATAGCACAAAGCTCCTCACAAGCTCTCAGCACTATCTCACATGCTACACACTAACTAGCTCAGATATGAACAGGTCACAAGTTCAAATCTCCTCCACCTGTTAGCCTGCCTCTACTGCGCAATCCAAGATGAATAATGATGAGATCCAAGTTCAAAACTCACTGGCTTGTACTGCGCAATCCTCATTGGCAATCTCAATCAATGTGTGAGCAAATCTCATGCACATCTATAGTCACAACTGATAGTAGACTCACCCTTTCACCCACCTCTAACACTGGTCTCCACTGAACCGTCCATGCACTGCAGTTAACTGATGTATTCTTTAGTTGATTTATGAGTTAATAATCACTGAATTAATTAATAATTAATTCACACCACTCATCACTAGTTTATTTATCAGTTAGACTAAATACAACTAGTTCAACTAAGTTAAACCGAACACAACTCCATCAACTGTCTCATCAACTCCACCAAACTCTGCCACATGAGTTCCAACTGAAGTCAACCATGCAATAGCTCAACTAAACCCTAGAAATAGCGTAATTCCTTCTGTCAGCTGCATGTGCCACATCCGTAGCTCGAACTGAAGTGCTCCAAGAGGATAAGATAATGTTTATAGTCCAAATATTATTAAGAACTAATAATATTCGACTGATCTATTTTTAGACTGGTAGTCTAAAAATAGACTCTTCCCAGTATGTCTAAAAATAGAGGTCCATCTATTTTTACCAACTTGACCAACCATCCACAAATAGCATCCTGCAACTCATAGACCATGATCCATATGTCTAAAAATAGACATAGTCTAAAAATAGACTTTGCGCCAAAAATAGCCCGCGGGCCCACTTAGTGAAGGTGACTTCTTTTCACTAAGCTCCATCATCTTGTTGCATTCTCAACAAATAGCCTGTGGGCCCCACTTAGTGAAGGTGCTTAATTTTCACTAAGCTCATCATCTTGTTGAATCTCAACAATAAAAAATGGAGCTACTTTTATGTCAAGCTAATTTGGGAGTGAAGTTACTGTCAAGAATAACTTCACATGATCTTCCCATAACTGCAACAACACATAATGAAGTTAATGTTAAAATTTATTGAATCCCGTATTTAAAAAACGCAGTTTCTTTTATAATTTGTCATTTCATGATGATCTAGCATGGCAGCAGAAGGCTTTGCTACATTGGTTGTTATTTGGAGAATATGGTTTGACATTGTTCATGTTCATCAATATGTCTCTACTCCTTATTTTCACTATGTTGATGTGATTTTTTGATCCTACATGGACAACGGAGCTAATGATGTGAGCATTGATAAATGCAATCTACTTTATGTATCATGGGTTGGAAAGATAGTTCATGAGTTGGGACCTTTCACTTTGGGAATGAACCACTTCATTTTGTGTATCTCATGTATAGAGGAGATATTTGGTCATCACTTGGAGATTAATTAATGAGGAAGGGTATCTAACTTTTCAGTTGGAGGCCATTCTAGACATTCTAGAGAGGCATCTTTGGAGCTGGACATGCATGACACATTGTGACAGATGGGGAGGCCTTCCACATGAGGATGCCATTCGGAGAGAGGATGTTTTTTGTAGCATCCACTTTTGTAGTTTCTTGAGGTTAAGCAACATTTTGCTGGGGAGGACTGTAATATTCCCAATTTTTGCAAAAGATAATTAGAATATTTGAGTTCTTAATTTTCATAATTAATTAAGTAAATAAGAGGGTGGAGGGACCCACAAACCCCAAAATATAAATAAAATCCACTTTTTATGTGTGTATGTGGATATTTCAGATCTAGATCTACATAATGGAATAGTGGAGCAACTACTTAATGTGGAAGGAGTGGAGATCATGTCTCATTAATGAGAAAGATCATGGAGGTTGAGGCAGTCAACTAAGATCATGAAAGGAATAAAATGTCATATCATAGAGGATTCATGATGAGATGATGGAGGATTAGCGAATTTAATGCACACATGATGGAGAGGGTGATCATTACATTCATACATTATGGAGATCATGGAGAGACAACGCAGTCAACATGGAGACCTATGTCCACATGTACAATGCAGTTATGAGGTGTTCCAAGGCATGGGAAGGTTCACAAACTATATAATGACGATGAAGGAAACATGAGAGGAGGCTTCTGGATTATTGATTTGTGATCTGTTTAGATCTGGATTTGATATTTGACATTCCATGCACTCTTATGTTGTTTAGCTAAGTCTGCAGTGTTGTTTAGAACAGGGTGTTCTCGAGCGAAAATCCCACCTCTTTCCTTGAATGACCTATAAGGAAGAGTGTTTGCACTACATTCATTATTAGGCATTGGTGCCATATTGTTCCTACTTTCTGTAGAACATCCACATTCAGAAATTGCACATTTCTGAAGATCATTTTGAGAGGCGGAGGTTGTCCTTCAATATTTTAGTTTAGGAATCGGTGAAGGATTCATCCTATCACCTTGAGCTTCAAGATCAGCCCTCTATTTCTTCAAATCTATATAAGGAATTAGACCATCTATTATTCATCTCTTGGTAGTAGCACTTCCATCAGGAATTGTGCATTCCATTCCTGTAGATCCAAGGCAGAAGGGAAGTTGCTAGCATTTCAGCTAGTAATCCGGTGGAGTACCATTCGTTCACATTGTATTCATTATTTCCATAATTTTTGAGCTAAATTTCATATCTTAGAAGTATGTTAGAGATCCTCCTTCCTTTATAGCACAGTTTTTGTGAGCAGTTTTGTAGTGGCAACTGCAATATTCAGAGGAGGATTGAGGAGCTAGATCTTGAGCTTCTAGCTTGAGGATCTAGTGAAGAAATGAACCCTTCGAGATTAGATCTAAGCTTGAGACATATTGCAGCCATCTATTTGTCAGATCTAGCTTCAAATATGCATACCTAGCAGTTGTATAGTGAAATCCCAAGAGGGCGATTTTCTTAGATTGACAAATCTAAGAAATCATTTCTAGATTATCTTGGGTTGCCATCATAGTGCCTAGATCTATAATCTTGGCATCATCAGAGCTCCATATTTTCGTAGATCTACATTTCCCTTTTCATCCAACAGTTATATTTACATCATCAGCTGAAGGGACAGTGTAGTATTGCTTCTTGCATCTCTCCAGTTATGAGTTCATGCTTTGGCATGTTTACAGGGTCATTCTAGCCTATGTATTTGGCTTGAGTGCATCTATTTGAGCACGATCACATTGTTTGTCCATCTCCAATTATAATAAAAGGCTCACCTATTTTGTATATTCTATGATTGTTGAATATTTACATGTATATCTTCTGTGTTACAAATGTTATGTTTGTGTATCAATGCATTATTCCATTTTAGGATATGACATCAGAATAGCTATTCCCCATTAGACACTAGAGGAAAAGAATAAGGTAAAACATAATATTATGAGCTTTAACCATAAAAACAGTATGAAAAATTAGTCGCATAATGAGGGTATCTATAAGGGTATAAAATTAGAATCCTAGGCACTAAGAAATATATTATCATTATCCAAAATGGTAACCAAGGGGGAATCTTGGAATTCACTTGAGGGTACCTTTGTTAGACATTTCACCAGATATTTATTAGTTGGTTACTTTGATTCCTTTGAGATAGGAAATGTTCTTAAAAGGAAGGGGGCAAGGAAAGGAGGGGGGAGAAGGTTGGGGGCTTCAAAAGGACAAGAAAAGGATTGGAAAAGGAACTTGCACAAGACGTTGTGGGGTAAGTTAGGATGTTTCCTGAGCCATTTATGAGCTTGATAGAGAGACAATGGAAGCCTCAAGTTCAATATATGTTCCAGGTTGAGCCTTAGATGGTTTTTTTTCCTATAGACTAACCCTGTTAGGGTATTTGAGTGAGAACTATTCTAGTATGAAGATGATCGAGGAAGAGAAAATTACGTAATCGCCTTTATCAAGGTTGGGTGTCATGGTCACTTAGTTAATCCCTAGACACCCCGCCATAGCAGATAAGTATTATAGTAGCTTCTTTATATAATAGTTCTGTGAATCACTGTGAATTATTTGTGGATGAATTTATGTAGTGCAAATTAAGATACTATGAATTAAAGAACATAATATAAATACTGGTATAGGATTGTATTAATGTTGGAAATTAGTTTATTGTTTGTTGTTATTTTTTATTTTTTTTAAATAAGAAAGAGACTGAAGCTGAAAGTTTCAAGATTCTAAGCTCCAATTTTGTGTAGTAAAAACTAATGGGTCAAAGAGTTAAATATCTAATTGAAAAGAAAAGAAAGAAACAAGTGACCAAGTGGGAAGGGTGAATTTCGTTCTGGCAAAGCACCGAGGAAATCAAGAAGAAGTTAAGAAACAAAAGTTGGTGGTCGAAGGTTTGGCCAAGTTAACCCCTTCGTGAGGCCGGAATTAACCAACCACTCTTGAGCAGTCTTGGGAAAAAACCATCTCGACATTTAAAAAAAAAAGTCTTTAAGAAATTAAAACCTGGTTGTCAAACTATGTCAAGGATGAAAGCACATAAAATATCAACATGAACACAACATGCAAAATATATCACTTATTTAAAGAATGAAATCCGTGTATTAATAATTGGGTTTGCAAAAAAAAGTAATTTCCTTAGCATTACAAAAGTAATATGGTCTCAAAGAAAAAAGAATATTTTTATTTGTAAATAAACCCGAGCTTGCACTTTTCTGTGAATATAAGAATAATGTTTCAAAAACATAGAAAAATACAATCAATTGTTTCATAACCTTTTTACATAAGAATGTTAAGAAAAAATGAACTCAAGGGCGCAAACATGTAAATTCACAATGTTTCTTTCCGATATACAAATAAGGAAGAGAAGAAAGAATAGCTCCAATTTCATAAGAAAAACTAAACACCAAAGGAAATGAACCTTGTTTTGGCTTCTAGAATTAACAAAAAGAGATTGATAAGCCTCTGCTGAGTGGGAGTGAAGTTTTTAGATTACCCTATAAAATTTCCTTCTTTGAACTCAAAAAACATATAGGAAAGGGTACAATTTGTACATATTATTCAACGGGAAATATTCTGGGATTATAAGAAAGATCTTGACTTTAAAGAGATTCCTTGAAAGGGTGTGAGACTGAACAACACACCTTAACAAAGTTACCCAATATCTTTCCTCATGATGAGGCAAAAATTCTCCATATGAAGAACCTTTTTCAACATCCTAAAGCAAGAAACTATGATCTTGGCACAGGCAAAAATTTTCCATATGAAGAACCTTTTTCAACATCCTAAAGCAAGAAACTATGATCTTGGCACCGAACTCCATACACATGAACACCTCTTACTTCTGGTTGAAGTGAAAAAAGCTAGACTAGGAGCCTTTCACCTCTAGTGAAATTTGTCATCATTTTTATTTGTATACAAAATTTAAAAATTATTTGGTATTAATAAATAATAATATTTATTTTGTTTTTATCCACAGGGTCTTTGATAGATGTGATCGGGTGCTCTATTAAGGCACTCCTTGATTTGAAGTCACTGGTTCCATTCCCCACCTCAATCGTGCTGATATATTGGATGTGGTGAAGATCTAGTCCTAACAACTTAGAAAAAAAATATATTTATTTTATTTTTAAAATGAAAATAATATTTTATTTTTAAAGTGAAAGTAAATAAAAACAAAAAATTTACATGTTAAAATTTTATAAATAACTACGAAAATATTTTGAAAGAGGGAAGTTATTTTTACATATGAAGAACCCTCTAGGTAAATCTAGCTTTTTCCATCTCAAGAACCTTCTTCGACATCCTGAAGTAAGAACTATGATCTTGGCACAGAACTCCATACACATGAACACCTCTTACTTCTCGTTAAAGTGAAAGAAGCTAGACTAGGAGCCTTGACCTCTAGTGAAATCTGTCATCATTTTTATTTGTATAAAAAATTTAAAAATTATTTTGTATTAATAAATAATAATGTTTATTTTATTTTTATCCACAGGGTGTTTGATAGATGATCGGGTGTTCTATTAAGGCACTCCTTGATGTGAATTCACTCGTTCGATTCCCCACTTCGATCGTGCTGATATATTGGATATGGTGAAGATCTAGTCCTACCAAACTTAGAAAAATATATATTTATTTTATTTTTAAAATTTAAATAATATTTTATTTTTAAAATGAAAGTAAATGAAAATAGAAAATTTACATTTTAAAATTTTATAAATAGCTACATATAATTGAACTTACTTCAATTCGAAAATATTTTGAAAGAGGGAAGTTATTTGTTGGTATTTGTTCATATTTATTACTTTTTGAAATATTATCAAAACCTATAATTAAAATAAAGATAACTATAATATAAATATATATGGGAGTTTAAAATAAATTAAAAATTTGTAAATATTTTTACAAAGGAATATTTCTTAGGCATGGCACAATTTGAATTGTAACACAAAATATTAACAAGCAGTTTCAATGTACTTTCCATTTTTAATTTCATTTTTCTCAGTTGTAACACATAGATGTTCATGGACATTAAGTTTCAAAGTAATTTTCTATTTTTCATTTCATTTTCCTCTAATCTTAATATGTGTTTTCATTTTTTTCTAACTCTCATACTTTTGTAACAAACAATAACCAATGGGGAGAATATACTAACATCTTTCAACTCTAAAATTAAAATTTATAATTAAAAATTAATCTACTCAATTCTAATGGGAGATGTCTATCAATATAAAATTAATTTACGGAACTTCCTAACCTTTTAACATGTCAAAAATATAGTTAGCTTTGGACGCTTCTCTCCAAGCTCTTTGAGAATAGGAGTACAATTTAAAAAAAAACTAAATCAAGTTTTCAGATATTTTCAAACATTACCATTAAAAATTAAAATAAAGATTAGGTAGACATAAAATCCCAGACGACATTAGTAATTAAAATATTGACACTCCATGAAACATGCGTTGCGCACTGCCACAATGACATTTTGTGTGTTGGAAAAGAATATCGTCGAGGACATGCAATCGTGAACTTTAACTTCTACATCACTAATAACTAATCATTTTCAAATTTAGAAAATTTTTACAAAATTTAGAACAAGTAAAATACTTTACCATATTGATATTTATAATACAGTGATTTATTTCCAAAATACTTTACCATATTTATATTTAGAATATAGTGATTTATTTTATATAAATATTAGTACATCAATTAAAATTCTAACATACAATAAAAAAATATACTATTTTTAGAACACATTGTTTTAATTTATTTATGTAGATGTTAGTTCATGCAATTATAACTTTTACCACCCAGATACGGCTAACATGTTTATAGCATGCGAGGACAGATCCTCCCATGCTCAAGCTGACGTCGCTCTACAACGCTAGATCTAACATGATGTGAAAACTCATCTTGACAATCATTCATAACAATGCTCTACCAAACCTGACCTCTTGCCATATTTAATATCACATGCAGCCACACTCTAACCATCCCTCGCCACATCTACGCTCGTGCCACAACCCCTCTCCGCATCTGCGCATGTGCCACAGGTCTTCAAAAGGCACTAAATCTCTTATTTCAGCCATCGTTGTTATTCCCCTCACCATCACATCGCTGCTCCAAATTTCCTCACATATCTCCTCTACCTCTGCCCTTTCCACTACACGTTCCCCCTACTGTGAGCCCCCTATCGCGTGCCCTCCTGCTACATGCTCATCCCTCTAATATCCTCCTTTCTCCATGCCCCATGATGTGCGCCTCCCTATTGAAATCCCTTCCTCTTATGCTTCTCTTTGTTGTGTGCTATCCACGCCGAGCTCACCCAGTGCGTGCCCCCCTATTATGCGCCCCGCAACTGTGCACCTATGTTGCGAGTACTTCAGTTGTGTGTTTCCCTACTCTTGGCCTGGCTTCCCTGTCTTTTCTTGATAGCCTCTCCATGGCCTTGAGACAACGTCAAAATCCCATCAGGGGAAGCCATAGAGGTGCATTCTCGGGGCGCTATCACCGCAGTGAAGACCAGCGTTGGGAATCCATTGAAGGTTTCTCTTCAGGTAGCCATGAAATGGAGGTTATTCAAATTCCTTACTCCACTCGAGAAGAGATTTTCTTAACACTAGAGAATCCTAGGTGTAGAAGAGGCCCTAGAAAATCTACCATAGCGCACTCTGAGATGCCCACTCCTCGGAAAAATGAGGCGCTCCCTGTTCACGAGCCACCAGAGGAGGAGACAGACGTTTGGATCATGGATTTGAATGGAGTCTGGAACAATGTTTTAGATGCATAGTACCCTATTGCTCCTATCATACGTGTGGCCCATCCCAAGCCCCCGAGCGAGCCTACAGCTGAGGAAGAGGCCACAACACATGAATATGGATGCCTCATCAAGGAGGAGGACCCCACAATAGAGGATGATGAAGGAACACCATAACTACACAGTGGCATGGTTCATTTTTGTTTTCTGTCAACTTAGGACATACTACAACTATTTTGTTTTTATATGTTTTACGCAACATTTTGTAAAACATGACAGTATGAATCTATTAAGGGGTTGGTTTCCTCCAAAGAGGCAGTCCCAAACGTGATTTATTTTGAAAACTAACAAGGCTTGGATTGGCTAAGCACCACTGGTCATCTTAGCCCAATGCCTATGTAAATTTTCTTTAATGATCTAATATAGTTTAGCCTAACTTACAAAAGAAAAGTATAACTTTTTACCAAATTCACAATATAGAAAAAACTTTAACATATTTAGAAAACCATTGATTTTATTTATGTAAATGTTAGTATATGTCATTATAACTCACTATTAGTTTTTTGAAAGAAAAAACAAAAAATAATAGTGTTCCTTCTAATTGCATGCACTAATGTTTATATATATATATATATATATATATTCTGAATATGGTAAATTTTTTTGCTTGTCATAAACTCCGTAGCAAATAGTGTGAAATATATCATATATAAGAAACGTTCACGAGTCTCTAGCTCCATTGTCGATAGGCTATTATTTATCTTTCATAATGGGAAGATTGAAATAGAGATAAAAAAAAATAGAAAATTCAATGAGCAAGAAGGCCACCTTCTCGAAGCGAAGCAAGTTTTTCCAAAGATGCCAAAGAATTTTCTGCCCTCTACGATACACAAATAGGAGTTCTCATATTTTCTGGAGACAACAAGCTTTTCTACGTCATTGGTGGGTCAAATATAGAAATTGCAATGCATTGTTACAGTAGCAGATTATGTGAGCAAAGGAATCTCGTGACTAAGTTGAATAAAATGATAATAATCAAAACAAGAATGGCTATGGAGCGGCAAGTCCCTACTAAGAGGCAGAGGTAGTGGACTTTATGGGTGGTAATTACTCTAGCTATTAACAATTAAGTAAGTTTTTGAAAGGAAGGTGTGAGATCAAATTAATTTTATTGGACTTTTAAATGTGACTAGTGTCCTTAAAATTCCGAGAAAGATAGTACTAAAGCACTAAGACACAACACATGGTGGCCACTTGACATTCATTTCTTCTCTGTTATCCAGAAACGCCAGTCTTTAATACACAACATGGTTGCCACTTGTGGTTTCTTTCTGGGCAAAGGCTTCCGAGTAATGTTCAGAATAGCCATCCGCTATGTAAAATCGACCTGGCATAGGGTTATGTACACTGAACAATGGCTCTTTCAGTTAATAACTGCATCAGGGCTTTTATGCACTAGTTTTTTATGATTTTGGCACCCGTTGATTCAGCAATTAACGTTGAACCTGACAATTGAAGTTCGAGATTGAGATGGAGAACCCAAAAAAGCAAAGGAAATATAGGTCTAATGCTGAATAATCTGTACACGGTTGATTCAAGTTCAAAGGTATTCTTTGTTATTACTCCACTAGTACTGAACCTCTTAAAGTGTCGATTTCACATCTATGGATATATATATATATATATATATTCTGAATATGGTAAATTTTTTTGCTTGTTATAAACTCTGTAGCAAATAGTGTGAAATATATCATATATAAGAAACGTTCACGAGTTGGGAACAAATCTCTAAAGAGATTTTCTTTTTTTAGAGTTTTTGGTGTAAATTTTCATATGGAGGGTTGGTCCCCACAAGTTCAAGGTTTTGTCCCCACAAGTCTCTAGCTCCATTTTCAACAGGCTATTATTTATCTTTCATAATGGAAAGATTGAAATAGAGATAAAAAAAGTAGAAAATTCAACGAGCAAGAAGGCCACCTTCTCGAAGCGAAGCAAGTTTTTCCAAAGATGCCAAAGAATTTTCTACCCTCTACGATACACAAATAGGAGTTCTCATCTTTTCTGGAGACAACAAGTTTTTCTACGTCATTGGCGGGTCAAATATAGAAATTTCAATGCATTGTTACAGTAGCAGATTATGTGAGCAAAGGAATCTCACGACTACGTTGAATAAAATGATAATAATCAAAACAAGAATGGCTATGGAGCGGCAAGTCCCTACTAAGAGGCAGAGGCAGTGGACTTTATGGGTGGTAATTACTCTAGCTATTAACAATTAAGTAAGTTTTTGAAAGGAAGGTGTGAGGTCGAATTAATTTTCTTGGGCTTTTAAATGTGACTAGTGTCCTTAAAATTCCCGGAAACATAGTACTAAAGCACTAAGACACAACACATGGTTGCCACTTATGGTTTCTTTCTTGACAAAGGCTTTCAAGAAATGTTCAGAATAGCCGCCAACGCACTACATGGTTGCCACTTGTGGTTTCTTTCTGGGCAAAGGCTTCCGAGTAATGTTCAGAATAGCCAGCCGCTATGTAAAATCAACCTGGCATAGGGTTATGTACACTGAACAATGGCTCTTTCAGTTAATAACTGCTTCAGGGCTTTTATGCACTAGTTTTTTATGATTTTGGCACCCGTTGATTCAGCAATTAACGTTGAACCTGACAATTGAATTTCGAGATTGAGATGGAGAACCCAAAAAAGAAAAGGAATTAGAGGTCTAATGCTGAATAATCTGTAGAAGCTTGATTCAAGTTCAAAGGTATTCTTTGTTATTACTCCACTAGTACTGAACCTCTTAAAGTGTCGATTTCACATCTATGTAAATATATATACCTTCCAAAATAGCTGCTATGAATCGATATAGTCTGCCTTATAAAAAGATATAGTACATGGATTGTCTAGCCTCTAGAATTGTTGGACTAGCCAATTCCAGAGGCATTGCGAGGCAAAAGATCAAAATTGTGATTTCCCCAGAAGGGGAAACCAGCCAAATTAGTTTTACTACAGCTTCCCACCACGGGGAAACCAACTTCATACAAAAAGAAGTAATGTATGACAAGATTATCTAGTAGCAACATAATAAACTGGAAAAAAGTCCCAAAATAAAAAGGAACCTGTAGAATTTAGGTGTCTTTGCCCAGGGGAGGTGTCTCCTCCACAATTAGGCACCTGTCCTCCTCGGTGTCATCATCATTCGTGTCTTAGGGCACTGCATGTTCAGGAATTTTGGCGGTGCATGCACTGTCCATGCCCCCATCATCACCAAACAGGTCCTTACTGCTACTATCACTACCACTGCTACCATTGCCTGTGCTTCCCTTGCTTTTGCTAGTAGAGGCAGGAGCGCCATGAATGACGGGGAGAGCTTCAGGTTTTCTCGTAGGCATTTAAGGCATCGAATCTAAAGTGGATTTTTTGAGAAATTTCCTTGGACGAAGGCTCTCGGCATTGGATGCTTCCTCCTTGAAGCTTATAGAGATGGTGGTTGTGATGCGAGGACGGTCCAGGGTGCAAGTGTAAAGGAATTGAGAAAAGTGCATAGTGGACAAAGAGGGTAGCATCTCTAGATGAGGCAGAGGTGGGGAAGAATGACTGGTGGGGTGGTGCAGCAGCGGGGAGGAAATGCAAACAGGAGTTAAGGAGTGTGACTTCCTCGAGGCTAAGTCTCGGCCTCTACCGCTACGGGTTGTAGGATAGCGCCCATATGAATCCTCCAATGAAGGATATGAGGAGTCATAACGGTTGGTGAGCAGAGGTCTGGACTAGCATGCCCACTACCTCGACGGTAGTGAATACAGTGGTGCCTGGGCATAGTGGTGCTTATGGAGGTGTTGTTGAAAGGCTGAGACCACGGGGTTGAATGAACAGAAGGCTGAGGAGCTGATTTTGCAGAGGACAGGGGAGTCGAAGGCTCAGTATCTAAATTCAAGCTGCAATGAAGGCTATGGGAGACGTGGTGGTCACGAGCAAGGAAAATACAACAATAGAGACATCATTGCCTCCCTGTGGGCATTCTACAGCTCGGCTCTGAGACCATAGAGGGATAGATACAGCTTGAGAGTAATGGAGGAAGGCTGCTGCTTGGAGACATTTTGAATTAAGGGTGAGTGCATCGAGAGATGAGCATATTAATGGAGCTTCAGTGGTTGTAGTTGGCATAAATAAATTCCCGCGGCTTGAGCCCATGCGTGACCATGTGGCTGAGCCATGTTTCACTCTATGGGCTCACCGTATGCCAGCCTTCATTTATCACCCGCATCTGGGATTTTTGTTTCCACGTGCACCAGCTTAATGCATTGCTGTATGAGAGAGGTATCATGGAGAGAGTTGAGGGGACTAGAGTAGATGGTTTGATCACCGTCCACTCCCTTGTTTGCAAGAAGATCTGCTACTTTGTTACCAGATCGTTTGACATGCTTGAAGGAGATCTCCCGATTATGCTTCAGCCACTATTCTATGAGCTCAAATCTAGTAGCCAGAAGCCAATTTTTAGCCACCTTGGTGGTGGAAGCACCTATGAGGAGATGAGTCATTGTGTTAATGAGGATTTGAGAGTCTCCTTCTATTTCAATGGGGAAATAATTGTCCTCTGAGCCAGACAAAGACCCTTCCATAAACCTTCCAGTTTAGCCGAAATTTTAGAATCCCATCCTATGGATCCATAGAAGATCAAAAGGGGGTTGCCAACAGAGTCACGAAATATGCCACCAAATCCTACAGCTCCCGGATGCCTTTGGAGGCTCCTTCAAAATTCATCTTGATTAGCCTAGCGGGAGGAGGAATCTATGTGCTGGGTGAATCCTGATGAGTGGGAGGAGTGCTAGTGCTAGAGGGGTGGAATGAGATCGAGAGATGCCAGTTCTCCCAAATTAGTTTTTCATGATCTTGAGTTGGAAAATCAGAGTCCTGCCAATGGTGAAGAGCCAGTGTTTCTTGAAGGTTGATGCAGAGGTTGTACCATATGGTATCCAGAGGAGTGATCTAATTCTTAAATACTCTTTTGTTCCTTTCCTTCCAGACTGTCCATAGAAGAAGGCCCGGGAGAAGAGTCCAAAGAGTGTTTAATAACTTGCTGTTGTAAGATGCCTAGGGCCAGTTGTGAATGGTGCTAACAACATCACCTTGTATGTGATTCGATCTTCTGCATCTGAAGATAATTTCTTCCCACATTTTGTTGGCTAAGACAGAGGTGTCCCTTAGCTGCTGGATAGTTTCAATTTGCATTGAACAGTTAGGGCACTTGGAAGGTTCGATAAATCTTTTTTTTTTAACATTATCCCAGGTGAGGATGCGTTTGTGGCATAGGAGCTAGAGGAAGGTAGAGACCTTAGGCTAGATACTAGGTTGCCAAATTTGCGTCCAAAGTGGATCTTTTGGTTTTTGGGTGTGATACATCAAAGTGTATGCTTCCCTGGTTGTGAACGTGCCTTGAGGTGTGTATCCCCACCTACGAATATCTTTCTTCTCTGAATATCTAATTTTTCTGTTGTGAAGTTCTTCATCAATTTCCCTGTTTATGTCCTCCTTCCAATTCTCGCAGATATGAGCTGCTGGTTCCAATTGACGGTATACCTGTATTGTGGGGGGTACCCAGTAATGTTCTACTTTGTTGCACAGTTGGTTAAGTTGATCCACGTGTTGCTGAGGTCGTATAAGATTTACTAATTTGGGCCTTTGTTGCCAAGAATCAACGCAGAAAAGGGCTGTACCGCCATCTCTGACTCCCGAGAAGCTGTGCTCTTGAATGAGAGCTTGGTGTTGTTTGGCTACATTCCATATAAGAGAGCCTATATCAACTGTTGTCAGCCTGATAAGATCTTCTGGGGGTCTGTTGTTGGCATATTTGACATTCCAAAGAAGTGCCCATGGCGTGTGTGGCACAGGTAACCATTTCCACCAAATGTGGGCACCCATGACTGCATTGTTGTGATGCAGAGCTCTTAGGCCTAGACCACCATCCTTTTTTGGCATGCATACTGTTGACCATTTTAGCAGAGCTCATTTACGGTTTTGACCAAAGGATCCCCAAAGGAAATTACGTTGCATATTTTTGATCTTTTTGAGGACCCATTTTGGTGCTGTGACAACTAAGAAGAGATAGAGGGGCATAGACTGTAAAACTGCTTTGATTAGGATAAGACGACTAGCAATATTAAGGGATCTATAGGTCTAGGAGGAAAGTCGGGCTTCAAATTTTTCTAGGAGCTGGAATCAATCAAGGGCACTCCAAGGTACTTTGCAGGTAGGGAAGCTATAGAGAAGCCAAAAATTATGGCAATGTTGCTTTGGGTAATGGCTGGGGTATTGAAAAAAAATATCTGAGATTTTCCAGGATTGATAGAGGTACCTAAGGCCTCCGAGAAAGTGTCAAGCAGGGACTTAAAAGTGAAAGCTTCTTGAATTGAAGGATGACTGAACAACATATTATCGTCTACAAACTGTTGGTGGGTAGTTGGCTGGGAGCCTTGATATTCAACATACTCTCTCTTTCGCGATTGAATCATACATTGAGATTAAATAGATCATATCCATTTGCGGAGATTGAAATGTAAATGAGATATTTTAACACCTCCTCGTGAATTGTAATTGTATGTACCTATGAGTTACTTGTATTTACTTATATGTTACCTATGAGTTACTTGTATGTTAAAAAATGAAGTAATTTAAGTGTCTTTTTAAAATTCAAATTCATAACGTTCGGGAATTTATATCAAATTTTTGTTAATTAATATATGTAATGTAAAGGTACGTTATTGCATGCAATCATAAGTCACCCCGACTTCGTGAGTTATAAATTCGAATTTTTGTTATTTCAGAGCTCAAAAGATGGTAATAAAGGCCACAACAGGTAGCAAAGGAGTTCAAGATTGATAGGGCTGTTTTTTCTATTACTTGTTGCAGTAATGGATCGAGTGAAAATAGATATCAAGAGAATAGAAAACCCAAGGGCATGGAAGGCAAAAGAACTGTCCATCGTTTGTCATGCAGAGATAAAAGTTTTGAGTGATAAACAGTTTTATGAGATTACCAGCCCATACGTTGAAAGCATAATTCAACGTTACAGCAAATTATCAGAACAAACAGAATTTCGTGACTGTAGCGAGAATAATCACAATAAAGACCAGAACATTCAGGCGTCGGAGGTAAAATTTGAGGCGGATCAGCTGCAGATAAATCAGAAAATGGCGGAGCAAAATCTGATCGAGGAGAATAAAGATTTAAAGAAAAAAAAAGAGGCGCTTGTATGTAACACTGCACCTGTTCGTCAAACGTTAGAATTATTTAATTTTTATCATTTTTAGTTAATAATCAGAGTCAAATCATTGGAAAGAATTGAGTTATATATTTTATTTTTATCTTTTTAGTAATCAGAGGCAAATCATTGGAAAGAATTGAGTTATATATTTCATTTTTATCTTTTTAGTAATCAGAGGCAAATCATTCATTGGAGAGAAAGAATTGAGTTATATATTTTGTATTTTTAGTTTTAAATATATGGTGCTTCCTTCCTTCCTATCAGTTAATGAAGTACCCAAGATTCAACCTACCTATCCTCTGTTTCTGGGGGCAGAGTTTGTTTTATTGTAATGTGGAATTCATTTTTGTAACACAGCCCCTCCTTTCAAATTCTGAACATAAGGAGATGGATTGTTTACTTTTAGATGGGGAGACTGTAATGGCTTCCGAGTACTCACGTCTGTATTGGCATCACTACCCCCAACAAACAACTCCATCCTAAGTAATATTGATCCTATAAGCTATTATATTCTTTTTGTGCAGTAGAAGTTAAAACAATTTCTTCTTCTTCTATTATTTTCTCAAATTTTACATTGAAAAAAGACTTTCATTTTGGGAGAATGATCCTTCTTATTAGTACTTTGCACATCTAATATTAAATTAAATTAAATCTATGCTAGTAACTAAAAACACTTGAGCATTTATCTATTTATCTCTACATCTGAAATTAAAATAAATTTATGCTAGTAAAAAAAAAACTTAGCGTTTATCTATTTATCTCTACAATTAAGGTTCGCTTAAAACAAAAACTTCAACTAATGTTTGCTTAAAACAAAAACTTCTGCTAGTGTTCTGATTTTTTTTGGGTTCGCGCTGTATTTTTTGGTTTTTTCTTCAGGTGCAACAACTGCAGATGATTCTAGAAAACTTAGCAGGATTGGACGCTGTACAATTAGAAGAATTGGAAGAGAAAATGGAACTGGGAATCCTGCTGGTGAGGGAAAAAAGGAACGCGGCTGTGTGGAGGCGCATAGGGGTTATTCAGCAGAAACTGATTAAGGAGAATCGAAATTCAAAGATGAAAATGGCGGATATCATTGAGGCCTTGTGCCCAGCGCCTGTTTCTCAAACACGACATCATGCTAACCCGAATAAAACCCAGATTCTTTAGAATATTATTATTAGTGCAGTGTGATTATTGAGGATACATGAAGATAGAGAGTTTTTTTGTGCAGTGTGAACGTTTCCGAGCTGCTTTATTCAACATGAAAGACTTATTAAGAATATTATTATTCAAAGTTCTTTCAGATTTTTTATTAAAATAATTGAATTATATATGTTGTTCTTTTTAATTTTAGTAATGGGAATGACCTGATTAGTTAAATAAAATACCCAAGATTGAATAGATCCTCTTTGTTCTGTTTTGTTTATCCGGAGTCAATTGTATCTTAAATAACAGCTACAGAGGATGTTGAGAATAGAAACAGAAATATGATTTGAATAGTCAAGCCTAAAATGGTGTAATAGTATGTTTAGACAATCAAGGGTTGCGTGCCATTTTTATCAACGGCCCAAATCTGTAAGTTCACAAAGTTTCTTTACGGTGTAAAAATAAGGAAGAGAACAAAGTGCAACTCCAATTTCAGAATAAGAATTAAATCCTTCTTCTAGCTTATACCATTAGCATAAATAAATATTGGTAAGTCCATGCTGATTACCATGGGAGTGAATTTCTGAGATTACCATGTATGATTTCCTTATTTTAAAATGTGAAACTATTTTACCAGATCTCCAAACACAGTAACCAAATTCTTAAAAATCATTGAATCCCGTAAATGTAAATGTCAAGATACAGTAACCAAATTCTTAAAATTAAATGTTAAGATACAGTAACCAACTTCATGGAAAAATAGAAAAACTTGTTATGACTTGACAAGATGAAACTGATACTGTCGTAACCAAATTCTTAAAAACTGAAACTGATACTGTTGTAACAGAATACAATAACCAAATTCTTAAAATTAAATGTTAAGATACCGTAACCAAATTCATCGAATCCCGTAAATGTAAATGTCAAAATACAGTAATCCAGTAAATGTAACCAAATTCTCGAATCCCGTAAATATGAAAATACAGTAACCAAATTCATCGAAACCATTAAAAGAGTGATTGATTTACACATACTGTGTAAAAAGCCCATCTGCTAGGACGCTAAGGTGGCATGCAGCTGCAACTTAATTCGAGGACTTCCATGCTCTTTCGCTGTTTGTCGACATACAGGGGAAGCATTCCTCTCATTTTTTTGAGTGATAACCAGTTTTTCTACTTTCTCAATCTTAAGGAAACGGAAAAATAGAAAAACTTGTTATCACTCGAAAAGATGAAATTGAACGGAAAAATAGAAAAGATGAAACTGAGGCTGTTGTTGTTTCTGCATTGCATTGCAGAGAATGGACAATTCCATGACTTTTTTAAACAAAGCTGCTGCTCTCGGTTTGGAAAAGGAAAAGGAAAAGGTAAAGGTAAAGGTAAAGGTGGCCTGGATTTTCTATTCTTTATATCTCTAACTTCACTTCCCTGCATAACTGCAAAACAACACATAATAGAAAACGGAGCTACTTTTATGTCAAGCTAATTTGGGAGTGAAGTTACTGTCAAGAAGCACTTCACTATTTGCGATCTCTCATTTCACTCTTCCCATAACTGCAACAACACATAATGAAGTTAATGTTAAAATTCATCGAATCCCGTATCTCTATTCTTTATATCTCTAACTTCACTTCCCTCCATAACTGCAAAACAACACATAATAAAAAACGGAGCTACTTTTCATACACAAGTGGGAGTGGGAGTGAAGTTACTGTCAAGAAGCACTTCACATGCTCTTTCACTGTTTGCGATCTCTCATTTCACTCTTCCCATAACTGCAACAACACATAATTAAGTTAAGTTAATGTTAAAATTCATCGAATCCGGTAATTCATAATGAAGTTAACGTTAAAATTCATCGAATCCGTTAATTATTAACACAATTAAGTTAAATGTTAAAATTCATCGAATCCGGTAATTATTAACATAATGAAGTTAATGTTATAATTTGCCGTTTCATACAAAATTTCACGCATGAATCAAGAAGCACTTCACATGCTCTTTCACTGTTTCTGATCTCTCATTTCACTCTTCCCATACACGGAGCATACACATACACAAAGTGGGAGTGAAGTTAATGTCAAGTTACAGTAATGTGGGAGTGAAGTTTAAAATTCATCGAATCCCCTAAATGTAGATGTGACGTCGGAGCGCATTCGCTATTTCGTGCACCCACCATTTCCGAGCTCCGGGAAATATTGTAGAGTTGTCCTTCGAGGATATAAATATTAATAATATTGCATTACTTACTTATTTTATGAATGTTGTATTTTTCTCTAATTTAATATATTAGATTAATCACAATAAAATATATTAATTTAATCAATTCTTTCAGAAAAATCACAATATTATTTAGAGGGGTGGACGCGTTTCAAACTACCTAGTGTAATTCATTATCAAGACCTTCATGATGAACTACACTCGATAGTTCGAAACTCCTCGGCCTTCCAAATGACATTGTGTTTTTTCTATTAAGGCACTCCTTGAGGTGAATTCACTCGTTCGATTTCCTACCTCGATCATGCTGATATATTGGATATAGTGAAGATCTAGTCCTACCAAACTTTGAAAAATATATATTTATTTTATTTTTAAAATGCAAATAATATTTTATTTGCCACAATGACATTAGTAATTGAAATATTGACACTCCATGTGCCACAATGACATTAGTAATTGAAATATTGACACTCCATGTGCCACAATGACATTAGTAATTGAAATATTGACACTCCATGTGCCACAATGACATTTTGTGTGTTGGAAAATAATATCATCCACATCATGCAATCCTGAACTTTAACTTCTACATCACTAATAACTAATCATTTTCAAATTTAGAAAAAATTTACAAAATCTAAAACAAGTAAAATACTTTACCATATTTATATTTATAATACATTGAATTATTTGCAAAATTATTTACCATTTGTGTTAGAATATAGTAAATTATTTTATATAAATATTAGTACATAAATTAAAATTCTAACATACAATCAAAAAAATATACTATATTTAAAACACATTGTTTTAATTTATTTATGTAAATGTTAGTTCATGCAATTATAAATTTTTACCACTCGGATGCCGGTGACACGTTCAGAGCGTGCGAGGAGAGATCCTCTCATGCTCACGCTGACGCTACCCTACTACACCAGCTCTAACATGATGCAAAAACTCATCTCGGCAATCATTCATAACGGTGCTCTGCCAAACTTGACCTTTTGCCATACTTCGTATCACATGTAGTCACAATCGGACCATCCCTCACCACATCTGTGCTCATGCCACAACCCCTCTCCACATGTGCGCGGGTGCCACAGGTCTTCAAAAGGCACTAAAGCTCCTATTTCATCCATCACTGTTATTCCCCTCGCCATCACGTCGTTGCTCCAGCTTCCCTCGCGCATCTCCTCTGCCTCTACCCTTCCTGCTATGTGATCCCCCTATTGCGAGCCCCCTATTGCGTGCCCTCCTGCTACGTGCTCCTCCCTCTGATATCCTCCTTGTTCGTTTCCCCCTAATGTGCACGTCCCTATCGAAATCCCCTCCTCCTATGCTTCTCTGTGTTGTACGTTATACGCGGCGAGCTCACCCGTTGCGCGCCACCCTCGTGCACGCACCATAGCTGTGCACCTCGGTTGCTCGTACTTCAACTATGCATTTCACTGCCCTTGGCCTGGCTTCCCTCTCTTTTCTTCATAGCCTCTCCATGGCCCTAAGACAATGTCAAAATCCCATCAAGGGAAGCCATAGAGGTGCATTCTCGGGGCGCTATCACCGCCGCGAAGACCAGTGTCGAGAATCCATTGAAGGTTTCTCTTCAGGTAGCCACGAAAGGGAGGCTACTCAAATGCCTTACTTCACCCGGGAAGAGATTTTGTTAATGCCAGAGAAGCGTAGGTGCAGAAGAGGCCCCAGAAAATATACCATAGCGCACTCTGAGATGCCCACTCCTCGGAAAACTGAGGCACTCCCTGTTCACGAGCCAGCAGAGGAGGAGACAGATGTTTGGATCATGGATTTGGGTGGAATCTAGACTAGTCTTTTAGATGTAGAGTACCCTATTGCTCCTATCATCTGCGTGGTCCCTCCCAAGCTCCTACGCAAGCCTATAGCTGAGGAGGTGGCCATAACGCGTGAATGTGGATGCCTTGTTGGCTTGAGGGGTCTTGACCCAGGTTCAGAGGTTAAGGTTTGCCAACAAACCCCTATATTACTGGCCCTTTCGGAAATGACCTATTTTCGCAGGCCAAGGTCTCACCCGAAGTAGTATGCAGGGAGGATGTTGGAACCAGGTTTTTGCACCCTGGGAGAGAGTAGGTAAGTAAGGAAAATCTGCATTCACAACTTATCAGAGTCACAAAGAGCAGGTCTATGCGCAAGATTTTAATAGTATAATCAATTATTAATCGTAACAAAGCTCTTACCATTCACAGATCTAGTTAGTACCTTCGCATCCACATGTGTATTAGTAATTACCAGCACATAATATCATAAATGAAGCTACAGATACATTCATAGCATAAAATAGATAGCATAGCTGTAACCGCAGCTTAAACAGATACCATAGATTTGCACCAATAGTAACAAAATATATGTAGATAGCACAAAGATAATTCAACTATATTTCGCATACATTAGTATCCAAAAAAGATTACGCGGACATAAAATCTGAGAGGACATTAGTAATTGAAATATTGACACTCCATGTGCCACAATGACATTTTGTGTGTTGGAAAATAATATCATCGACATCGTGCAATCGTGAACTTTAACTTCTACATCACTAATAACTAATCATTTTCAAATTTAGAAAAATTTTACAAAATCTAAAACAAGTAAAATACTTTACCATATTTATATTTATAATACATTGAATTATTTGCAAAATTATTTACCATTTGTATTAGAATATAGTAAATTATTTTATCTAAATATTAGTACATAAATTAAAATTCTAACATACAATCAAAAAAATATACTATATTTAAAACACATTGTTTTAATTTATTTATGTAAATGTTAGTTCATGCAATTCTAAATTTTTACCACTCGGATGCAGGTGACACGTTCAGAGCGTGCGAGGACAGATCCTCTCATGCTCAGGCTCACTCTACCCTACTACACCAGCTCTAACATGATGCAAAAACTCATCTCGGCAATCATTCATAACGGTGCTCTGCCAAACTTGACCTTTTGCCACACTTCGTATCACATGTAGTCACACTCGAACCATCCCTCACCACATCTGTGCTCATGCCACAACCCCTCTCCACATGTGCGCGGGTGCCGCAGGTCTTCAAAAGGCACTAAAGCTCCTATTTCATCCATCACTGTTATTCCCCTCGCCATCACGTCGTTGCTCTAGCTTCCCTCGCGCATCTCCTCTGCCTCTACCCTTCCTGCTATGTGATCCCCCTATTGCGTGCCCTCCTGCTACGTGCTCCTCCCTCTGATATCCTCCTTGTTCGTTTCCCCCTAATGTGCACGTCCCTATCGAAATCCCCTCCTCCTATGCTTCTCTGTGTTGTGCATTATACGCGGCGAGCTCACCCGTTGTGCGCCACCCTCCTGCATGCACCATAGCTGCGCACCTCGGTTGCTCGTACTTCAACTATGCATTTCACTGCCCTTGGCCTGGCTTCCCTCTCTTTTCTTCATAGCCTCTCCATGGCCCTAAGACAATGTCAAAATCCCATCAAGGGAAGCCATAGAGGTGCATTCTCGGGGCGCTATCACCGCCGCGAAGACCAGTGTCGAGAATCCATTGAAGGTTTCTCTTCAGGTAGCCACGAAAGGGAGGCTACTCAAATGCCTTACTTCACCCGGGAAGAGATTTTGTTAATGCCAGAGAAGCGTAGGTGCAGAAGAGGCTTGAAGAAAATATACCATAGTGCACTACGAGATGCCCACTCTCGAGAGCGAGGCACTCACGTTCGCGAGCCAGCGAGAGGAGGAGGCGGATGTTTGGATCATGGATTTGGGTGGAATCTAGACTAGTCTTTTAGCTAGTTGCAACCCTATTGCTCCTATCTCTGCGTGGTCCCTCAGCTCCTACGCGAGCCTATGGGCGAGGGAGGTGGCCACCAAGACGTGAATGTGGATGCCTTGTTGGCTTGAGGGTCTTGACCCAGGTTCGGAAGGTTAAGGTTTGCCAGCAAACCCACATGTGCAGCCTTTCGACAGCCTATTTTCGCGAGGAGCGAGGTCTCACCCGAACTAGTATGCAAGGAAGATGTTGGAACCAGGTTTTCGCACCCTGGGAGAGAGTAGGCAAGTAAGGCAGATCTGCATTCATAACTTATCAGAGTCACAAAGTGCAGGTCTATGCGCAAGCTTTTAACAGTATAATCAATTATTAACCATAACAAAGCTCTTACCATTCACAGATCTAGTTAGTACCTTCGCATCCACATGTGTATCGGTAATTACCAGCACATAATATCATAAATGCAGCTACAGATACATTCGTAGCAGAAAATAGATAGCATAGATGTAACCGCGGCTTAAAAAGATACCATAGATTTGCACCAACAGTAACACAATATATGCAGATAGCACAAAGATAATTCAACTATATTTATCTTAGTATCCAAAAAAGATTACGGACATAAAATGCGAGAGGACATTAATTGAAATATTGACACTCCATGTGCCACGATGACATTTTGTG
This sequence comes from Pinus albicaulis, assembly GCA_034641835.2. Lineage (NCBI taxonomy): Eukaryota > Viridiplantae > Streptophyta > Pinopsida > Pinales > Pinaceae > Pinus > Pinus albicaulis. Next base: position 10,121 of record JAXQQM020066857.1, on the reverse strand, counting down.
TGTTGGAAAATAATATCATCGACATCGTGCAATCGTGAACTTTAACTTCTACATCACTAATAACTAATCATTTTCAAATTTAGAAAATTTTTACAAAATCTAAAACAAGTAAAATACTTTACCATATTTATATTTATAATACATTGAATTATTTGCAAAATTATTTACCATTTGTATTAGAATATAGTAAATTATTTTATATAAATATTAATACATAAATTAAAATTCTAACATACAATCAAAAAAATATACTATATTTAAAACACATTGTTTTAATTTATTTATGTAAATGTTAGTTCATGCAATTATAAATTTTTACCACTCGGATGCGGGTGACACGTTCAGAGCGTGCGAGGACAGATCCTCTCATGCTCAAGCTCACTCTACCCTACTACACCAGCTCTAACATGATGCAAAAACTCATCTCGGCAATCATTCATAATGGTGCTCTGCCAAACTTGACCTTTTGCCACACTTCGTATCACATGTAATCACACTCGGACCATCCCTCACCACATCTGTGCTCATGCCACAACCCCTCTCCACATGTGCGCGGGTGCCACAGGTCTTCAAAAGGCACTAAAGCTCCTATTTCATCCATCACTGTTATTCCCCTCGCCATCACGTCGTTGCTCCAGCTTCCCTCGCGCATCTGCTCTGCCTCTACCCTTCCTGCTATGCGATCCCCCTGTTGCGAGCCCCCTATTGCGTGCCCTCCTGCTATGTGCTCCTCCCTATGATATCCTCCTTGTTCGTTTCCCCCTGATGTGCACGCCCCTATCGAAATCCCCTCCTCCTATGCTTCTCTGTGTTGTGCATTATACGCGGCGAGCTCACCCGTTGCGCGCCACCCTCGTGCACGCACCATAGCTACGCACCTCGACTGCTCGTACTTCAGCTATGCATTTCACTGCCCTTGGCCTAGCTTCCCTCTCTTTTCTTCATAGCCTCTCCATGGCCCTAAGACAATGTCAAAATCCCATCAAGGGAAGCCATAGAGGTGCATTCTCGGGGCGCTATCACCGCCGTGAAGACCAGTGTCGAGAATCCATTGAAGGTTTCTCTTCAGGTAGCCACGAAAGGGAGGCTACTCAAATGCCTTACTTCACCCGGGAAGAGATTTTGTTAATGCCAGAGAAGCGTAGGTGCAGAAGAGGCCCCAGAAAATCTACCATAGCGCACTCTGAGATGCCCACTCCTCGGAAAACTGAGGCACTCCCTATTCACGAGCCAGCGGAGGAGGAGACAGATGTTTGGATCATGGATTCGGGTGGAATCTAGACTATTCTTTTAGATGTAGAGTACCCTATTGCTCCTATCATCTGTGTGGCCCCTCCCAAGCTCTTACGCGAGCCTATAGCTGAGGAGGTGGCCATAACTTGTGAATGTGGATGCCTTGTTGGCTTGAGGGGTCTTGACCCAGGTTCGAAGGTTAAGGTCTGCCAAAAAACCCCTATATTACTGGCCCTTTCGGCAATGACCTACTTTTGCAGGCCAAGGTCTCACCCGAAGTAGTATGCAGGGAGGATGTTGGAACCAGGTTTTCGCACCCTGGGAGAGAGTAGGTAAGTAAGGCAGATCTGCATTCACAACTTATCATAGTGACAAAGAGCAAGTCTATGCGCAAGCTTTTAACAGTATAATCAATTATTAACCATAACAAAGCTCTTACCATTCACAGATCTAGTTAGTACCTTCGCATCCACATGTGTATCAGTAATTACTAGCACATAATATCATAAATGCAGCTACAGATACATTCGTAGCAGAAAATAGATAGCATAGATGTAACCGCAGCTTAAATAGATACCATAGATTCGCACCAACAGTAACACAATATATGCAGATAGCACAAAGATAATTCAACTATATTTCGCATACATTAGTATCCAAAAACCCAGTTACAACCAAAACCAACCCACACACACAGCTTAGCAGAGTCCGCACATAGCAGGACTGAGGATCTGCGTGCACACAACCAATAAGAGTTTTTACCCAAAACATCCCAAAATAGATCCAATATTTCGTATGTAGCATCAGTCTTAATTCATGCCTACCCTTAGGAGAGAGCAGGCAAGTAAGGCAGAGTAGGCAAGTAAGGCAGATCTCGCCATCGGAGTCAGAGAAACATTCATTGTCCTTTTCCTATCAAAGTACACCATCAGCCATAGGATTGATCCAATCCTCGCCTTAAACAATTAATTTATAGATGTGATCCACATCCTCTTCTTCGCGCACCAGTTCTGTATACCACTCTCCTTCTGCAGGGTCTAGCAGGACTATCACCCTCGTACCCTCATTCTCAAACACCATAATTCTTTTCTTTAGATTGATAATGCCTCCCATATCTATAGCCCAATCCAGCCCTAAGATCACAAGGTAAGGTTCTGCATCTTCCACAATATGAATAACTTCAAAATCGACTTGCATCTTAATGCCTGCAATATCTACCATAATCTTTGACAGCCTCTCCAATGGTATGATCTTTTTTTGGTTAGCCATACACAGATGTATAGTGGACCATTCCAGCTTAGGTTCTCCCATCCGCTGCCAAGTTTTATTGGGTAGTATGTTCACATCTGACGCTAAGTCCACGATAACCTAATCCATTTCATAATCGCCAATCTGCGTTGTTAGCCCCATCTCTCGGCCAGTGCGTTTCTTATGCTTGTATAATTTGTGAACATCTTTAACTTTTGTGGGAGGATCAGTTCTTTCCAAGCAGCTATCTATCAGTGTCTGAAGATTTTCTACTGCCTTATGGTTGTGCAGTAGCTTCATACATGCTTGCATGAATGGTTTAACTTCGTCATCTAGTCTTAGGTGTGTTGGAGTCTTGGAAGTAGATGCCTCATCCTTCGTAAATTCGTTGCGGGCTACAACAAAGGTTTCCTTTTCCTTTTGTAGGTCCAGGCTTTCCTGCTTGACAACTTCTTTCCAAATAAGAGATTGTGCGACATCTTTCTCCTCAACTCCCCCAATAGCCATCCCGCTGTGCATTATGACATTAACTCTTGGTCCTTCGTCATGCAGCTCATGAGACAGATGTTTGGATCATGTATTTGGGTGGAATCTAGACTAGTCTTTTAGATGTAGAGTACCCTATTGCTCCTATCATCTGCGTGGTCCCTCCCAAGCTCCTACGCAAGCCTATAGCTGAGGAGGTGGCCATAACGCGTGAATGTGGATGCCTTGTTGGCTTGAGGGGTCTTGACCCAGGTTCAGAGGTTAAGGTTTGCCAACAAACCCCTATATTACTGGACCTTTCGGAAATGACCTATTTTCGCAGGCCAAGGTCTCACCCGAAGTAGTATGCAGGGAGGATGTTGGAACCAGGTTTTTGCACCCTGGGAGAGAGTAGGTAAGTAAGGAAAATCTGCATTCACAACTTATCAGAGTCACAAAGAGCAGGTCTATGCGCAAGATTTTAATAGTATAATCAATTATTAACCGTAACAAAGCTCTTACCATTCACAGATCTAGTTAGTACCTTCGCATCCACATGTGTATTAGTAATTACTAGCACATAATATCATAAATGCAGCTACAGATACATTCATAGCATAAAATAGATAGCATAGCTGTAACCGCAGCTTAAATAGATACCATATATTTGCACCAATAGTAACACAATATATGTAGATAGCACAAAGATAATTCAACTATATTTCGCATACATTAGTATCCAAAAAAGATTACGCGGACATAAAATCTGAGAGGACATTAGTAATTGAAATATTGACACTCCATGTGCCACAATGACATTTTGTGTGTTGGAAAATAATATCATCGACATCGTGCAATCGTGAACTTTAACTTCTACATCACTAATAACTAATCATTTTCAAATTTAGAAAAATTTACAAATCTAAAGCAAAAACATTTCTTACCTACATTATATTTATAATACATTGAATTATTTGCAAAATTATTTACCATTTGTATTAGAATATAGTAAATTATTTTATATAAATACAGTACATAAATTAAAATTCAATATACAATCAAAAAATATACTATATTTAAAACACATTGTTTTAATTTATTTATGTAAATGTTAAATCATGCAATTATAAATTCTTACCACCGGATGCAAAATGACACGTTCGCAGCGTGCGAGTGATGCATCCCTCTCATGCTCGTGCTCACTCTACCCTACTACACCAGCAACTACACCAGCCTCTAACATGATGCAAAACTCATCTCGCAATCATTCATAACGCGTGCTCGCCAAACTCGACCTTTGCCACACTTCGTATCACATGTAGTCACACTCGAACCATCCCTCACCACATCTGTGCTCATGCCACAACCCCTCTCCACATGTGCGCAGGTGCCACAGGTCTTCAAAAGGCACTAAAGATCCTATTTCATCCATCACTGTTATTCCCCTCGCCATCACGTCGTTGCTCCATCTTCCCTCGCGCATCTCCTCTGCCTCTACCCTTCCTGTTATCCGCTCCCCCTGTTGCGAGCCCCCTGTCACGTGCCCTCCTGCTACGTGCTCCTCCCTCTGATATCCTCCTTGCTCGTTTCCCCCTGATGTGCATGTCCCTATTGAAATCCCCTCCTCCTATGCTTCTCTGTGTTGTGCGTTATACGCGGCGAGCTCACCCATTATGCACCACCCTCGTGCACGCACCATAGCTCCACACCTTGGCTGCGCGTACTTCAGCTATGCATTGCGCTACTCTTGGCCTGGCTTCTCTCTCTTTTCTTCATAGCCTCTCCATGTCCCTAAGACAATGTCAAAATCCCATCAAGGGAAGCCATAGAGGTGCATTCTCGGGGCGCTATCACCGCCGTGAAGACCAGTGTCGAGAATCCATTGAAGGTTTCTCTTCAGGTAGCCACGAAAGGGAGGCTACTCAAATGCCTTACTTCACCCGGGAAGAGATTTTATTAATGCTAGAGAAGCGTAGGTGCAGAAGAGGCCCCAGAAAATCTACCATAGCGCACTCTGAGAGGCCCAATCCTTGGAAAACTGAGGCACTCCCTGTTCACGAGCCAGCGGAGGAGGAGATAGATGTTTGGATCATGGATTCGGGTGGAATATAGACTAGTATTTTAGATGTAGAGTACCCTATTGCTTCTATCATCTGCGTGGCCCCTCCCAAGCTCTTACGCGAGCCTATAGCTGAGGAGGTGGCCATAACGTGTGAATGTGGATGCCTTGTTGGCTTGAGGGGTCTTGACCCAGGTTCGGAGGTTAAGGTTTTCCAACAAACCCCTATATTACTGGCCCTTTCGGCAATGACCTACTTTCACAGGCCAAGGTCTCACCCGAACTAGTATGCAAGGAAGATGTTGGAACCAGGTTTTCGCACCCTGGGAGAGAGTAGGCAAGTAAGGCAGATCTGCATTCATAACTTATCAGAGTCACAAAGTGCAGGTCTATGCGCAAGCTTTTAACAGTATAATCAATTATTAACCATAACAAAGCTCTTACCATTCACAGATCTAGTTAGTACCTTCGCATCCACATGTGTATCGGTAATTACCAGCACATAATATCATAAATGCAGCTACAGATACATTCGTAGCAGAAAATAGATAGCATAGATGTAACCGCGGCTTAAAAAGATACCATAGATTTGCACCAACAGTAACACAATATATGCAGATAGCACAAAGATAATTCAACTATATTTCGCATACATTAGTATCCAAAAACCCAGTTACAACCAAAACCAACCCGTGCACACAGCTTAACGGAGTCCGCACATACTAGGACTGAGGATCTGGGTGCACACAGCCAATAAGAGTCTTTACCCAAAACATCCCAAAATAGATCCAACATTTCGTATGTAGCATCAGTCTTAATTCATGCCTACCCTTAGGAGAGAGCAGGCAAATAACGCAGAGTAGGCAAGTAAGGCAGATAGGAAAGTAAGGCAAATCTCCCCATTAGAGTCAGAGAAACATTCATTGTCCTTTTCCTATCAAAGTACACCATCAACCATAGGATTGATCCAATCCTCGCCTCGAATAGTTAATTTATAGATGTGATCCACATCCTCTTCTTCATGCACCGGTTCTGTATACCGCTCTCCTTCTGTAGGCTATAGCGGGACTATCACCCTCGTACCCTCATTGTCAAACACCATACTTATTTTCTTTAGATTGATAACGCCTCCCATATCTATAGCCCAATCCAGACCTAAGATCACAAGGTAAGGTTCTGCATCTTCCACAATATGAATAACTTCGAAATCGACTTGCATCTTAATGCCTGCAATATCTACCATAATCTTTGACAGCCTCTCCAATGGTATGATCTTTTTTTGGTTAGCCATACACAGATGTATAGTGGACCATTCCAGCTTAGGCTCTCCCATCCGCTACCAAGTTTTCTTGGGTAGTATGTTCACATTTGATGCTAAGTCCACGATAACCTAATCCATTTCATAATCGCCAATCTGCGTTGTTAGCCGCATCTCTCGGCCAGTGCGTTTCTTATGCTTGTATAATTTGTGAAAATCTTTAACTTTTGTGGGAGGATCAGTTCTTTCCAAGCAGCTATCTATCAGTGTCTGAAGATTTTCTACTGCCTTATGGTTGTGCAGTAGCTTCATACATGCTTGCATGAATGGTTTAACTTCGTCATCTAGTCTTAGGTGTGTTGGAGTCTTGGAAGTAGATGCCTCATCCTTCGTAAATTCGTTGCGGGCTACAACGAAGGTTTCCTTTTCCTTTTGTAGGTCCAGGCTTTCCTGCTTGACAAATTCTTTCCAAATAAGAGATTCTGTGACAGATTTCTCCTCAACTCCCCTAATAGCCATCCCGCTACGCATTATGACATTAACTCTTGGTCCTTCGTCATGTAGTTCAGCTTTAACCCTCTGCACATTCTGCGTAGATTTCTTCTATTTTTCCTGCATTTTTTCTATCAAAATTGGGCAGTCTTCAATCACATGGTCCAGGTGTCTACAATACCTACAAGATTGTCATGCAGGATTCAAACAATCCCTTGCAAAGTGCCCTACTTCTCCACAGTTATAACAAATCAACTACCCTCTTCCCCGACCTGTGCTTCCACCTCTACCCCCTCCCCTTCCCCTCATTGGGGAGCCTCCTCTGCCTGAGGGTGATAGTGGTGACGAAGGATTAGCCTGTACCCTATATAGGTTTCCTTGATCTATCATTAAGTCATAGGTTCGACAATTATGTTTGTCATGTCCCACTGATTGGAAAAATTGGCACCATTGTTGCTTTAATTTTGGAACATACGCACCAAGACAGGGGCATTGGTTGGTGTCATATAGTCCAGCTACATGACAATAATTGCACCATAACGTCAGACTACTTGGTCCCGTAGCCTCCCTATGGCACAATGGGTTGGGTCCCCCTGCCTGCATGTAGTCTGTGAGTAGTGGACACTGATCCTTGGTGTGGCCAGATACCCTGCATCGTATGCACCATACGTCTGGGCTAGCTTCTTTCCCTCGGTATTTTTGCAGATTATAGATTTCAATATGCATTGCCTCCAGCTGTAACTGGTGTTGTGGATCATCTACATATCCTTTTTATTTTCAATTTTTGGAAATATAAAAAAAATTAAATTGTTGTAAAAATGTTAAGTATTGAAATTTTTATACTTTAACATAAAAAAACACTTCTGTTGATGTATTAAAGTAAAAAATTTAAACACTTTAAACTTTATGAAAGTGGGTTCCGCATTTATGTTTAAACATCGATCATTTCGTTAGGCAAAAAGCATCGATAGTTTTAATTTTCATCAAAAGGCCCAATCCACGGGCACAATCAGCGAAAAATTTTATTAAATGAGTGCCTCTTCAGTTGACTCGGTTGACTACAAGGACATCATAGATGAATGGTGAAGATTCATTGCGGAGGCACTAACCAAAATTTTCTTCCATACCTCATGAGCCCCCGCAGTGACGTAGGACATTGAGTTGTTCACAACTGTCTTCCACATCTGATCAACGACTTGTTGGCGTGTCATGTCAGCATTAAATTTCGAAGCCATGACACCTATTTAAATAAAATTAGCATTGTTTTTTCAAAATCTTTTCTGATTATTTTGCTTTGAGTCCTATTTTAAGTTTTCTGTTAACCTAGTAGAAGTGACCACCCTGTGAGTTATCCTTTACGTTAAATTTCAGCCATGGTTAAGCATTCATCCTTGTCGGGTTCAACTAGTCATATCCCTCTCATGGACACTGAGGGTGGTATTCAAGATACTCTTTGTTCCACAATTCATCTTCCATTTTATCAGCAAGTCATCCTAAATGAAAAAACCTCCCCTGTTTTCACTGCCATGGTAAAGTCTAGAATACTTTCTGCATCTATCCCAAAAACCCACCTTTTTCTTGAATTTATCTATTGGTTGGTGTCAGTCATCTACCCTGGGAAATGATTTGTTATGAATTGTCAGGGAGAGAATGTTTTGCAAGTGTCTACCCAGCTAATCCGTCAAGCCCTTTGCTATCGAGTCAGAGTCATCTGCTCAGTTCTCCGATGATTCCCTGGTAACCTATTATGATAATCTTGTAGGTGAAGAGTTTAATCAGTTCATATTCTTCTTGAAGCCAAACATGAAGCAATTTAAACCAGACAGCAAAGAATTTGCTATGGAGATTTTTGATGCAGAAATTTGACCAGTATTAAGCAACATTGCGAAAATTCTTGGCAAAGAAGATGACAATGCAGAGGATAAATCAGTCTTAGGGATGTTTTCCCTGATGATGAAATCCATAACAGTACTGGATATTCCATCATATTGGTAGAATGCAGTTAATTCACAACTGATGAGCCTTTCATTAACAGGTTCTTTTAAATTTCCTTCATTAATTGTCTACTTGTTCTTATATCAAAATGTGGAAGAGTTCATGCATTTAGGTCTGAATATTATGGATGTAAACAAGAAAATGAAATCAGTAGTGTTCTGGACAGATGTAGTAACAAGAGAGCAAAATGAAACAGGGTTGTTTGATTTTGCCAGTGATTTCATGTCAGTTGCATACAAAATCTTAAATGGAGTTCCTCCACCTTGTTTTTTACCTAAAGCTCAGGAGTATTTACATATAGGAGAAACTTTCAAATTTGGAGATTGGATTGTTTTTGAGGATTAATATGAAATTAGGCTATATGGAGCAAGTATTGAGCCTTACAGACTTCCAACATTTGTACCTATGAGGCTATTTGCCTTAGAATTTATTCAACAAAGTCTAAATGTTGATCAGGTTCACTTTGTGCCCATGAAAAAGGGGCATATGTACAAATTACCCATGACTGTAGGCCCTTTCATAGTCAATATGAGACAGGAATTTGAGGAGGTTACTAAAATGTTAGATGAGATGCATATGTTGTTCGTGGAAATTTAGGCTTATGACCCTCATAGTGTAATTTCAAATAAAAGAAGAATGGGTATTTAGCTTTCATTCATGAAAGAAGGCCAGATTTGGAGAAGTTAGAAAGTAGAGATGTGATAATTTTAGCAGGTTCAAACATTCAAACCCCTACCATATCAGAAAAATCAAACAAAAGAAGCAAAGAAACAGTGATTGAATTAGATGATGAGGAGTAGGGGGTTGAAAAGAGAACAAAGTTTAATGAAGAATTTACATTTAACCCACCTGGTTTTTCCTTACATTTAGGAGAAGAAAAAAATGTTCCTGCTTCACCTAGGAGTCATGAAATCTCTCATGAGCAAGTACCTCTGATCAAACAGATGTTTACATAGATTGAAGAAAGGAATCAAAAGATGAAGGCCAACATGGAAGCCCAAGCTGAGTATGAGGTCACTTCGGATCAAACAAGACTCTTGACTGTCATGGATATTGAAAAATATCGATTCAGAATTTCCCTATCTCATCCCACAAACATTTCAATAGGTTCTTCTAAAATTTCAATATTTTAAATGTAACCGTGGATGTGAAGAAGATTCCCCTGATGGATAAAATGAATTTGCATATGCAAACTAGTTAGTTAATTGTAAATGACTTGACCAAGACCAATGAAATGGCAATGAAGGCAGAAAATATGTTGGGGAAGGTACTTAAGAAATTGAAGTTAGAGAAAGCTAATGCAAGAGCTTTAACAGTTCAAAATGACGAGTTAAAGAAAATCATTGTAAATATTGGAGTGGACCCTAGTGA